>DVZW01000316.1:0-11138 GCA_018237805.1 Mesosemia grandis
CGACCCACTAGATAAATGACGTTAGTAGCTCATACTCGTAATACCATAAGGCAAGAATTCAATCTTTATATTTATTAAGGTTAGGTAAGATGAATTGAGCGTCAAACATCACGATTCACACATACCAATCCCTTCTTCAACATTTATCACACTTTTCTCTCTCTCTCTCTCTCTATCTCTAAAAAGAATTTTCTACCATTTAATCTGATGTATGGAAAATATCTTTATATTTATTAATAAAAAGACATTTTCAATGTATCAGATAGTATGAGGGCTCGTTATAAATGAGAACCATAATTAAAATTTTTTGGAAAAATAAAAATAAATAAAAACAAAACCAAAATAAATAAACTAATAATTATTCATACAAAAAGATAAGAAAAACTATTATTTTAGGTAGGAAAGATCAGTTTTTTAACTTTTTAAAGAGACTGACACCGACGAAACTCACTGCGTGGAAAACCATACCGAATAAGCGAGCGAATATTCCAAAAATCTCCATTAGCGAAATAAAATTGAAACATTATTTTTATAAAGTTGAAAAGTAACGAAATGATTTGTACGCTTCTGTATCCGACATTGCTCACAAATTAAAATCGTGTACATTCTGTCTATTTGAACGCAATGAATTGATTTGAATTTCATTTGGTGTAGCAAACGTTTATGTATGGAAATGCAGGACTTCGCTTTTATCTACATGTAATAGGTTTATGTCAAAACGTGAATCGGATTTGTGGATTAAACCAGCTTGTGATTATATAGGAACTATTAAAATAACATTTCGCTTTAATTTAAGTTCATATAAACACAATAATAGGTCATGTGGCCTAGAATGTTACCACCCCTTACTTTTCAGTGCATGTCGCAAAAGGCGACTGCGGGTTACTATTCGGAGTCCCTGCAGCATTTTTCTGTGTATCTTGTATATTTATGTGCCTATTTTCCCAACCTCAGTTTTCTGAGAATGTAGTAGCCTTTTACTGTCTTCTATTTTATATCATATTTTTTTCTAACTTGGTTTATTATTTTATATCCTACATACCTTTCCTACTAATAATAATAATATTTCTACGCCCTTTTTAAAAAATATTATAATTCTCTTATACTAAGAAGTTTGCAGTATTTTTATAGCGACATTTAATTCTCTTACAATGATAAGACGTGATCTACCCGCGCCTAGCATTCATGCATTAAAAAGATCGCTAAATCTGCTTATTACGAGCTATTAGTACATTTCAAACGTCTATAGTCGTATTTTATGCACATTCAAATTCTATTCTCTGTTAAGATTAAACTTCTAAAGAAAGAAAACACAAAACAGTGTATGTTTTGTGTTTTCTTTCTTTGTGAACGTATACAATGTTATAAATTGGAACACTTTGTTAGACACAAGGTTTTTTTAAATTTTTAAATCAATGTTACTGTTATCTGTATTATATTATTATTACAGTAATGATAAAACATTTCTTCGTAACAAAAGTATTTGGCCGCTACTTGTCCATTAAAATCCTAAACAATTAAGCATTTTTTTCTTTCGCCCAGAATAAAAACTTATCTTACAGAATTTATACGATACAGAATATGTTAAATTCTTTTTGAACGAGATATCGTCTCAAAAAGAATTTAGCTTATATCGTTGACCAAGTTACACTAGCTTCTTACGTAGGCTTTAATATCTGTTTAACATATTTTATGTAGTATTGAATAAACCTTATTTTTACTATTATAATGTAATAAACTCTTGTAAAAACAAAACAGTTGCGACTATTCTTAATAGTTAAATGTTTATTAAGATGTTATATATTTTTAACATTATGAATTTTATAAAAAAATTAACATCATACTGTTTTCTGAAAAATGAATGGATCAACTGATGATAATGTATTTTTAATGTCTCTGTGACATCATAGCAATGTGTATTGAACTTGCAAATAGCGAATTCATAGTTTTGTATTTTCATAAGGAATACTAAGATGATGTTCGTAAGATTCAACAAAAGTTTTGAATACATGAAAAGCGATAAAAAGTTATGATGCTCCCTTTTGTACACATTTTTTTATCATTATAAACGGTAAACATATAAAATGGTATAATTACATTTTTGAATATTATTGGAAGACAGATCTTCCGATGGTTAGAGGTTATCGTTGTCTATATACACCAAAGGTGTTAATCCTGCGCTCCACCAATCCACCAATAGCTAGATCCGCGCAAACACTAAGCTAGAGTGCCTAACGCTCACCATCCACTGAAAGGATACGCTGAATAGTCCAATTAAGAATGCAGCTTAGACTAGGGAAAAAAACCAATCCTACTTAGAGACTGATGTTGAATTTCTTGCGTAAGTACGCCCTGTATATTGGACACGTAACATTTTAAAATTAATGTAATACACATTAATTTGGTAAATATAAATAATTTTTTTTATCATATATAAATAAATTTACTAAATCATAAATCATAATATTTATCAAAATAAATGGAACCACCAGTTTACCCTAGGCCAATCCACATTTACCACATAAATTTGGGTAAACTGTAACAAAATGCCCACAGACTTTAAGTTCGACTTTTGTCACTCTTGTTCAATGAAGTACTTTTTATTGCATTTATTTTTGTGTTTTTATTTTAAAAGGATAACGGAGAGTACGGTGAGATCGCAGTTCCTTGCATTCTTCAGCTTCACTTCTTTAAGTAATACACAGGGTGTTGGATTTCATCCGCGCGGTGGATCCAGAATTCCGCAAACTGGTATGTAATATGAATAAATTTATGCATAAATTTCTTATAGATCATAAATAGATCTGGAAGTTGATAGCGATAGCTTAGTAGTCTGATGACATTTCTATAGATAATAAAAAGATTGTATGTAGTTAGATTTGGGTGCTCATTAATTTTATGTAGCAGTTTAAAATACTCATCGCTGAAATATGTATGGGCCAATTTCATTTATTATTATTATTTACACGCGTAAGAATGATTGTTCTATTACTAATCATTTATACGGATTTATACAACTAAATATTATTTAAACAAAAGCTATAACTATAATATTTGTAAATTAATAAGCTTTTTGATAACGTAGCAAGTGTATCAGACAATTGTACGACCCTCATCACCCAATAACGAATTTCGTCACATGGATACATATTTTTTGCTCTACAAACTTGACATTTTGTCATTGAATTGGATATATAGAAAATATCAATTTCTGATTATCAAGTTATGTTCAACTTGTTACGTAAGTAGACATGAAAACTCTCTGTAATATGACTGGTACTGTGATTCAGATAGAAAAGTTTTTTAAAAAGTTAGATGTATTTGTTAAGTTAACTGCCTATGTAACAACTTGAATATACTCTATGATGAAATATTACAATTCCGTATCATTGCTTCTAAGGTCTAATCTAATATATAAAATTCTCGTGTCATGGTATTTGTAATTCAACTCCTCCGAAACGGCTCGACCAATTTTCATGAAATTTTGGGTGCATATCGGTTAGGTCTGCGAATTGGACAACATATATTTTTTATCACCCTAAATGATAAGGGTAGACCACCCTATTTATTTACAATACAGTACAGAGGAACTGGACGGTGTTTTGTTAGGGATATTTCATAATTCTAGACGAATATTTCTAAGTAAATTAACACCATATAATTAATTATAGTATTACAATGAGTACTATTTTACTTACTTAATTTAATTTTGAATTCCCCATTTAAAACCTGATGGTTACATAATTACATTGACACTGTAATTTCTCAACGCCTAACCCTAAGAATGATTTTAATCGCGAAACCGGTTGTTTTTAAAAATAAAAAAATCAAGTCAAAATAGTACAATAATGTTAAAACATAATCGTACAGTAATTAACCAAGTATCGACAATGAAAACTATAAATTGCGATAAAATTGGTCAACATTTTTCAATAACGATGTAAATTAATGAATAATATTTTCCAACAACATTAATTAAAATTATCTAGCTCAGTGATCATTCTTAAAAATATTTATTTTTTGCTTCATTAGATATAAAAATAAACCGATTATTTTAACAATAACGTTTACACCTTTGAAACGACAACAAATTTACAGTTAAATAATAATTCTGTTATTATTGTCTGGAATAATTTTTTTGTGATCGATTAATTTTATTACGAATATGTATTTTACTGTAGGTCGTTAGTTTTGTGTTTCGTTTTATTTAAATGTTTTTGGTATGATATTTTACTGTCGTTATTGGTATAAATAATATAATATATATTTTTTTAATAGATTTTACCAAAAATTTACATATTATTTTTACTCTTTTCTTAAGGAATCGATAAATTCTGGAAATTCTGGAGTCACAAGGAAGTTCTAAAATACGGTCCGACTAAAAACGAAAGTTCTGGACTCATGTATTTTACCCTGCCTTTCGTATGCAAGCCAAACCTGGATTTATAACACCAACACAAATAAAAAATTGAAATTTGCCAAAGAGCCATGGAGAGGTGTCTTCTAAATTTAAAACTTAACGACAAACTCGATACTGTAAAATAAGATACAAGACAAAAGCCATTGATGCTTTATCACATAGCAAAAAACTTAAGTGGAAGTGGGCTGATCACGTGGCTCAAGACAAGCAAGCAAGATAGAGAATTATCACATGGGCTGGCCCTCCCGGTAAAAGAAAAAGATGTCGCCCGAAAGATGAGACGACGAACTTAAAAACCATAAACGATTGGATAAGTTCAGCCCAAGACATGGAGAAATGGAGGAGGCGTCGAGAGGTCTTTAATAATCATTAGCATAGTTAATGATAGTTAAATATACTTAAAAACTTTAAAAATTTGTATAACATAGTTATTAGGGAAATAAAAAGCCTTATTATTATATTATTATATAAGTACCAACTTGTTATGTTTTCAACTTGACCGAGATCTGATGAATACTTTTTAAATGATCTATACTAATTATGTAAAGCTGAAGAGAGAAGAGCGCTAATCTCAGAAAGTACGGGACCAATTTTTAAAATTCTTTTGGTGTTTGATAGTCCATTTATTGAGGAAGGTATAAAAATGTTATGTACCACGGTTCGCCCGAGTTCGCACTTGTCTATAATAATACGTATGACTAATTTTAATGATGTTTTTATATGAAAGTCAGTTGTGATTTTAGTTATTTAAGTAATTATAACATGAAATATTTCGTTTTAAAATAAAACTTCATCGTTATTCAAAGTTGGCGTAGAAACATTGCATTTTTTATATAATGAAGAGAAAACAACAGAAGCTCCTTGCTATCCCAGAGGTATTTCAGTTACGCGAATAGTTTCTTTTCTTTTATCCTGTGTTGTATGGGTTCGGAGACATTTCCACTGACAAATTGTTTCACAGAAAAGAATTTCATAATGAAAGGAACAAAATATCTTAAGCAAACATTGTGTATAATATTAAAGCGATACTACGAAGAAACAATATCTCAATACCAAAGCGGGGCGGAATTAATTTGTCCAAATAATGGATCTTTTATTCTTTTAAATGGAATGTCTCAATTCGGACAATCGTGATTTATATTTTATTTTAATTACCCAACTGACTTTAGGGTTATGTTTTTTGAGCGTATGTATGGTTGTATGTACATATGTGTCCATTTCTTTGGCACTCGCTACAGCTCGAACGGCTGGACGGTTTTGACATATGAGGTGTCGTAGGATTTGTTAGAATTATGGTAGTGACATTTTGTATGTAGCCTACATACAAAATGGCGCCCGTACATGGAAAAATGGAGGCTTTTGAAGTTGGCTATTTGTTCTTTTTTTTAGCACTTGATAAATAGTACTAGTATTAAAAAGAAATTGTGGTAGGGAACACCGAAGGCAAAAAAAGTTTACGCGATCGGGAGAGACACACTAGACAAATCGGAGGCAGATCATCAACTCCAGACGCAACTCTGATGTTGACCACAAGCCTTAGACATTAGGGACCGACCTAGAAACAGAGAGAGAGAGAGAGAGAGAGAGAGAAAAGCAGTACAATTGAAGTAAAGGGTTATGTAGTTAAAACGGAATTAACGTAAAAATAAGTTTTTGTTATTCTTTCTGTATGTGACGAAAAACTGCTGCTGACAACGAACCATGGGTGGTAAAAGATAAAAGTTAAAAGTTAGAAGGAAGGATAACTTTAAATAGAGATATGGCCAACCATGAGAGTTGGCCAAACAAGACAGATAACTCAAACATGGGCTGAAAGAATTTACTTTACGGTGCGGCGCCCACGAACCAAGCTTTCTCATTCACCCTGTAGGAATGCAGGCGCGACAGAAACTGAGGTTCGTTGCAGACATTAATGCTAACGGGAGTGGGAAGAAAAAGAAAGGGTAATATGGGACAAAGCAAAGACGGAAAATATATTTAGTATTAACAGACAGGTTTCTCGATAGGGTCGTGAATGTAGTCGCAGTAAAGAATAAAATACACAAGTCTGCAGCCAATCCTCTGAATAGTAATTCTTATTCTGTTAGATTTTTAATGTGTAATTCGGGACTAAGACCATGCGGCATAACCCTAAACTGTGGTAAAAAAAATTGCCTTTGTTGTCTTGGGTTAACGTATTTGCTGTATTTTAAAATCCTGGGACGGGCACTTCCTTGTTTTTGATGTTTTAAAAATAAAAAAAAAACTAGGTAATATTTAAATTCGGTAAATAGAATTACGACAAAGACAACATTCTCTCTTATTCAAAGTCCAATCTCCTAAGCAATATAAATTTCGTTACATTCGCGACGTGACATTTTTATATGACGTTTAAATGAAATATGTGTAATATTTATTTTCCGACATCTGTCTACTCACGCTAGCCCCGTAATGTTATTTTCTTTTGATGATAAAGTTTCTACTTTATTGAGATGTAACTTTTTTATTTCGGATTAGGTTACTTAATATTTTTTTATGATACTATCGCTTCGTTGGTCTAGACTCTAGTGTTTAGTATTTGAAGTCTTTAGTAGTTGTCCGGCTTTATATTTTAATAATAAGTATACGTATTTGATTAAGATATTGTACTGAATAAACTAAATAGAGACAATCTAGACATTTAGCATGGACGATAATTTAGACTTAATGTATAATTACAAATATGCAACAGAGGTACCAGTGTCAGGGTATATCGGCATAATTATTTTTAATTTATTTTTACTGAGAAATTTGACTACTCTGCTAATGAACAGAAACAGGCTAAGAACCCTGAAGATTGGTCTAAGGGAGGAGAGGATTTAGCACTGAGATACAGGCTATGTAAAAAAGAAACTAAAATGAATTAAATTTACCAACGCTAAACAATAGCCAGTACTAGCGGGAGTGGAGTACCTGCGCTTAGTCGATAGATGTCGTTAGGCTAACCACTCGTCCCACAAGCCGGTTAATACTATTATAAATACTTATTACTAAATTAAAAGGCTTCCAATTGTATTTAAAATATATTAGTTTAAATGTCTAGCTCAGTCAGATGTCAGCGGTCAACTTGTTGAGAATTATGATAATCATTATAATCTACTTAGTGTTGGTATCATAACGCCAACTATCGTCATAGGTGCTACTAATACAAATGCATCCTACCAGTACACCCATGAAAAAATGGTATAATGAGTTTTTCTGATTTTCTGAAAATCTTCACCCAGGACTGGAATATGTGCCCATATCGGGGTCGACAGGTTTACCACCTATCACACGATGGAACTTAATATCTTGGGCTAGCCGTGAGTATACTAGTACACATTGGCGCAGATGGTGTGTGCCAGTTACATCTCTGTCTAACCCTGCGACGAAAATGGATGTGATGATATTTATTTATTACTAGCACATTTAGCCGATAAAAATATCATCAAACTTTTAATTTGATAGTGTATTTAAATGTAAGCCATATTCATGTTTCAGGGTCGCTTCCACTGGACCATGAATGGTGTGGGTTTGGAGTTCAACCATCTGTTTGGATTTGGAGTTTTGGATGCTGGCGCCATGACAGCATTAGCGGCCAACTGGCGATCAGTACCACCTCGATATCACTGCGAAGCGGGCTCCGTTAATACTCATACGTAAGCACGCTTTTAACCTCCCATAGCCATTCAGAGCTGCAACTAATACGCCTAAGACTTAAAGATAAAAGGCCTGATATGACAGGTGATAATCCCGTTGCTCTATTAGCAACACTAGGTGTGTTCAAGCTGCTGATTTTATAGAATAACAGACAAATCAATTAAGCAATTGCCTATGCTATTTGTATTGCCTAAAAACTGCATATGCTGACACCGGTATCAGTAGGTCAACATGCGTTGTTTGATGTTAGCTTATCATTAAAGAAAGAAGTGAATTACGTTATTTTATATCGACACAATAATCTTTTCGGAGCGCAAAGATTTTTGTGTCGCTAATGTAACTTATATAACTAAACTGAAAACGCCTGTGATGTTGTGGCTATATATGGGCTGTGGCGATCACTTACCATCAGGTGAGCCTCCTGCTCGTTTGCTCCCCTATACTATATAAAACGCTAGCTAGCTATTCCTGACGCTATAACGTCATCGTGGGCTTGGAGGACAAACCGGTGAACTTACGCAAGAATTATCCCAGCTCCATGGATGGCAACGCGCTTTTAATATGTTTGGCGTCAAGGCGACGGTTAATTCTTACGATTGGGAGATGTCTCTGCTTGTTTGTCTTGCTTCAATATATTAATCAGGCATAGAATTTAAGAAGTTAATATTGATCTATTTCACCCGCCGACAGATTTCTTCTGCTCTATGTACGTGAAGCAAAAACTTTGTACGAAAATGACCTGGACGAAACAGTATGACATTTGTCACAGTTATAGTTTGTATAGAATAGGGCAGAATGCTAATATTTTGTTAAAATAATGCATAAAAATACATTAATACAGACAAAACCTCACATACCACCATGCGTTTCATATGCACATATATCTACACATTTCTATAATAGCTATAGTTTTTGACGATAGAATGTAAATAATGTTCAACCTTAAAATTAAAATGAATTATGGTCGAATGCCGACCACTTGACCGATCACTAGTTTTATTCATTTGATGTTAGCTTACCTGTAAATAAATAATCAGTCAGTTATTTTGTACCGTCAGAAAAATACCATCGGAGGGAAGCGTGACGCTTCAAATCGCAACAAACGCGTGTGCTGGATCTGGCAGCGAAGTGCGGTACTTGGAGCACGTGCAGGCTGTGGTGAGTGCCAACTCTTCACGCCGCGGGGATCTCGAGTTCTTCCTCACCAGCCCCATGGGAACAAGGTACTTTAACATTATTTTTTTTTTTTAAAAGGGGTTGTTATAAAGTTTTACTTTGACGTCTGTGTCTGTTTGTCTGTGGTATCGAAGCTCTCAAACGGATGAACCGATTTCGATGCATTCGAAAGCCTGTTTCAAATCTAAAATCAGTGTTGTCTTTGTTTTTGGATTGGAGGGTAAGGTAGCCGGTAAAAGCAAGAGATTTAATATCTTCGCCTCAAGGTTTATACGTATACCATTTTGCTGTATATTGGAGAAAGTTGTTTTTTTCATCAGAAGACCTATTTGCTTCTTTATCTCATTTTTAGCTAGGTCTATTTCAACAGCTTGTAAGAGGTGAGCGACGTAAAACATGTCACCACCATAGTGGCAACTGTGGAAGAGTTCTGTAATTACGCGCCCGGATTGGTATCACCGCCTTACTTTTTCCTGTCGCAATAATATCAGTACTTCTGATTATCGTGTTCCGGCTTGGAAGGTAACGTAGCTGGTACACTAACGCAATTGTATAAACATATCTGTCAAGGTTGGCAATGCACCATTAAATATCTTAGGTGTCTATATGCGACGGTTTTCTCTTAACATTAACTGTCTGTTTGTTTGTCTTCCTATACCTACAATAAAAAACGATTTTTAACGATTTAACGATTCCGATTTTTATTTCAAATAGTTTTCTACAATTTAAGAAAGATTGTGATTATGTAATAGTTTGTTAAATTAAAGAAATGTGTAATTACAGGTCAATGATTCTAAGCAGACGTGCAAACGATGATGACAGCCGGGATGGCTTTACAAAATGGCCATTTATGACCACACATACCTGGGGAGAATATCCACAAGGAACTTGGATGTTAGAGGTAATCCAAATTTTATTTATCTTGCAGGAAAGCAAATAATTAGATAGATCTCCTGATGATAAAAGATAACCGTCGCCTGTCGCCAAAGATGTTTTTTCGTAACCAACCTAGAGTCTGGAATGATAAGATTCTTGCGTAAGGGTATCACCTACTCTACTCTCCAAACCGGAACACAATGGCTAGTACTGACAATGTTGCGTTAGAAACAAATAAAAAAGGTGATGGAACCAATCCGGGCGAGTCATTGCAGAACTCTACGACCGCTCTACCAGTAGTCCAGATGACAGCTACTTGTAAAACCTTCGCTCGCCTTTTACGAGCTGCCTATCCGGAATTTGGCCTATTCTCGCACGAAGCCCGGAAAAACTCATAATTTGACAACTGTTTTGACCTAATTGGTGTCCACAGACTACAGGCAGCCAGCCGTACATACATACATACGTTCGAATGACATAACCCTCCTTCAGTCGAGTAATGAACATTAATGCTTGTTAAATAAATATGCAACGCGCGATGAAGATAGACGGAGTAGAAGTCCACGTTTTTAACAAAAATGATGAAAATCGGTATGATTCCAGGCTCGGTTCAGCGGTGGGTCAGGCCCCAGTTCAGCGGCGGGCTGGCTGCGAGGTTGGGCGCTGGTGCTACACGGCAGTCGCGCGCCGCCATACGCGCAACTCCAACCGCAGGACCCACACTCCAAGCTCGCCGTCGTCAAGAAGGCGCACGAGGACAACGCACCTACCAAATAGTTACTCTCTCTCCAAATTGATCTAGAAATGGGACTGTAAATTAATCCTTTCGATGTCTTTGATTAACTTTCTTATCGGTCTACACTTTTCTAACCAAACCTCACTAATTGGGAATTTGAAAATCTTTGGAAAATAGTTTCAAACTATTTTTCATTACATAACAAACATATGACATTGATATTTCCGAAAGATGTTTTGTATTATCAATAAACAAACATAAAAGTTTAAATTC
>DVZW01000317.1:0-11127 GCA_018237805.1 Mesosemia grandis
GCAGTGTTGCCATTTAAAGTTATGTCCCTGAGTATAAAAGAGACTAAACTTAATTATTAAATGTTTCTTAATTATAAATCGTATAATACTTAGTAACTGTGTGTTTGCTGACCTTGTGTTATTAGGTTATGTGTTACCCACCAAAAAAAATAACGACTAAGAACTAATTTACGTTTATTATCTCCGTTGTGTATTTTATGACCTTGAGCTACAATTAGAATTAGCGAAATAACAACGTTTTAAGAAATAATCTCTCTTCGTATTATCGAATAGTGTCATGGTTGATTAACCTAAAGTAATATTATTTTATATGGCGCGATTAATTGTCAATTTGTCGGTTCTCTTGAGAGCGATAACACAACAAAGGTGTTAAACTAATTTGTTCTATTTTTTTTTGGTAGGAATGCAAACAAGCAGATGGATTTCTTGATGGCAAGAGATATCCGTCGCCTTTATACACCAAAGGTGTTAACGTTGCGTGGCCAACCTTGAGTCTGGGTTGATAAGACTCTTGCGTAAGGGTACCGGCTAATTTACCCTCCGAAACTTAACACGGCAATGGTAAGCACTGGCATTATTGCGACAGGAATAAGTAAGGCGGTGGTACCAATCCGGGCGAGTTATCGCTGAACTCTGCCACCTAGTAGTCACGGTGTTAATGACTTCAAAAATCTTCGCTCGTCTTTTACGAGATGCCTGGCAGGAAGGCACGCACACAAAGACCGGACTAACACGGGGAATTGGACACGGAGACCAACACCACACTTTTTTCAACTTGTATTTTTTTTTAAGATTATTTATATTCATGGTGCTTTATTATTGTTTTTGGTACCTTAGAATTCTTTCAGACTATTCACAGACGGTGTTTAGATAGGAACGGGTAACGGCGGACATTTTAATTTCTAAGAAACTAAACGCATTGAGAACACAAGTGTTATTATAATTCTACGGTCATACTAATGGGTATATTGAAAATGGCATTTAATGACATTCAACATTAGTGTTGCCACGGATTATTAATTACTTTATTGTTTCTGGGGCCATAATAATTGCGGGGCGTTAGTCCGTGGCTACTTTGAAGTTGTATGTCCTTCAATGTCATATTCAATGACGTATCCCAGCAGTATGGCCCCAGCATTCAGATACCTCCTTATTCTGAATAGTAGTTCAGAGTTTTAGAGAATTTCTCATATTTAAAAGTTCTAATAAATAGTATTTAATAACAGTACTAGAACAATTTGAAAGGGTTTTTTTTAAATGTTGCAAAATAACTATTGGGTCCCCCCGGATATAATAACGTCGGATATCCCCGGACATGTTTTTGACTTTTGTATTTGACAATATTATTTAATCAATCTGTAAATTTATTTCTCATTTTGGTCGTACTATTGTTGCAGAAAGACTTGAGACATCCCAAAATTCAAGGGAAGAACGGCACGAAATTATGTGTAATTTTTTTTTGGCCTTTCATTCACACCAGCCCCATCCACTAGTCGTGCATTGCCAGCAACTTAACCGATACCGTCATCAAGCTCCAAAGATTTATTGAAACAGCTGACACCACTTTCTGATGTGTCAGCAAAACGCATAATGACACGGGTGCAAAAGAGCGAAATTATGACATCCTCACCATATTAAAAAGAAACTGGTAGAAAAACAGAAGAAAGGCAACAAAAAGGCCAAAAGGAAACACATCAATGCAAAGGAGCTAAAATGTCGCAGACAAAAAAAAATTCAGTCTTTCTCAAACGGACCAAGACAAAGAAACACATAATATGTGGCGAAACTTTGGATGAACCCTGAATTTAGTGTCGGAAATGTAAAGACTGGGCCTTTGAAGATTGTGTTCATATAGATGCATCAGAAGATTGTGTTCATATAGATATGATTTTTTCAGAAAATCTGATCTTTTTACACGATCGATTATAATTTCTTCACACGATCTGGGATTCGAATCCAGGATCTCGTTCATCTTAGTCTTAGTAAAAAGGCGCCAATTAGATAAAAATATATTTGCATTCTGAAAATTCCGTTAGTATCGTTTATAAAATACATTGTGACATTGCGGTCGATTCTGCTGTCCCCGACTAGACTAAATTAAACCAAAATTAGCTTTAGGCCTGTCAAGCATCTGTGAAGGCGTCGAATTCGTTATACAACCTTGATGTTTAGATAGGACTAAACCTAATTTGGTTTAGTTTAGTCTAGTCAGGACAAGGGAATCGACCCCATTGCCAATTTATTTAAGAAAAATATATACCAGTGTAACTATTCTATTTCGTATTGATGAGATAGTGGTGGCCCGTCCCGACTTCGTACGAATACATAGTAACATTTTAATAGCTTATAGCCTAGATAAATGGACTATCCAATACAAAAAGTTTTTTTTTGTTGGAACTTATAGTTTCTAATGTTGGCTCTTTCAACGAAATAAAAAAAAACTCTTCAGCTTTATATTTGATAGATATAATTTCAATCGAGTCTACTTATACGTATGCGACTTAACGCAAACGTTAAAACTAGGTGTAACCAACTTTTTTCCCAAAATTCTAAGTTCCTACTGAAAAATATTATTTATCTGAGAATTTTGTTATCGTAAAAGAATATAATAGCTTTGATTTGTCTAGATGTACTAAATTAGCCACCTATAGAAGAAATATATAATATATATTATCTAACTGCATATGTTTATTTTATGTAAGTATACTTACATGTTTAGCATTAGGTATAGCAAAAAAAGCATAACTTAGAGAAGACCCAATAAAATCAATAGCTTGAGCCTCTTCCTGCCAATCTAACAGAATAACATTTTCTTTTTTTGTATCCAAAAGAGCGCTTATTACAGTCGTAGTGGCTGGACCGTTAACTTTTCCTTTGAAACCGAACGTGTAAAATACCGTTGGTAATAACTTGTTGAAACCATCCGTCGTCAACAAGGGTTTGGGATTTTCTAAAGAAATATTCGTGAAGTCGTTTAGTCTGAAATAAATAAATAATATATTAGTAGGTCCTTGCCGGTTGTTTTAGACAAAAAAAGATTCTAGAAATTGGTTGCAGGGCTATTTATAAAAAAAAAACAAATAATTACAATGACATTTCACCTACATAATTATGAAATCCTGTCCTGGGCTACGACCCATCTAATCCAAGTGTCCAAACTCGGGACCCATCACTAGATTTTTTTAGGGAAAACTTGTCACACGGTAATTCTCAGATAGTGACGACTTCGGGGACTACTTAATGCAGTCTTGTAAACCGGAAATTTAACCATTACGAATATGAATAAACGATTTTTTAAATAAAAGAGTCTAAACACAATTTTTACGACTTAAATAAAATATCATCACGGCTCTTGGCTCGGTTGGTCGGTATGTCGTTCTACAGGGTTTACTCAATATACGCTCGCAATCCACCATCAGGTCGCGACCCATAGTTTGGGAAACCATGCACTAGGTACTAACGTGTTTGGTGTAGGTATATAGTCGACCGTAATCTTTTAGCGTCAGTAGGTTTTCATATAGAGTTAAATAAAATTTAATTTATCCCTACTCCGAATCCAAGATAATCATTTGTCTCTGATTCAGTGAAAGGATAGCCAAATATCCCAATAGCGCTGGCTAAATGTGGATAATCGTTTTACGGAATTTCGCGCACATTTCTTTGAAGTTTTAATTATCTTCACCAAGTGGAAAGGTGTAAATTACAACGATATTAAGTCATAACACAAAAGAAACAAGTTTGTGTTTAGCACTATACAGTAGACAGCTTCTATATTTGTTAATATAACCAAAACGGATGTATTCGAAATCGGAATTTGTTTGCGTGTAATATTGTCGGCAACATAAGATTGAAGGCTGGCTATACTGGATATTATAAAGTATTATAAAGAACTAAATATATATTCACACCTTTACTTCCATTTGTCGGCCTCGATGGGATATCTGTAGCAGTCAAATAAGCAAGAGATATCTGGTTCGACTCCTGACCATATACAACCAATATAGTATTTAAAAGATATTGGTTTATAAACAGATTTCTTTTGCATCTGGGTATAAAAAAAGACTTTAATTATTTATGTACTAATATAGCAGTTTAATGGCGGAGTCAAGTGGCACTGAAATGGAACAGTGTATGAAAAAAGGAATGAATTGAAGAGTCGAAACGGGTGTGTGAGAATCTTAATGCTTTCGGTTCTCCTTGCTAACCTTGTGTGTTGGTTGACCACTTTTTGGATGAACAGAAATCATGGAAGTCGCGTCATCGTCACCGAACCCTTTCCGTACTATGCTGTATATATACTGTGTGTATTAAACAAATAACGTTATACATGGCGTTCTCTATATGGTGGCTGAGGCGTGTGTCTGCGAGGCAATGTATGCGTTGTGTGACATTACGGTCTCGAAGGGATCAAAAGCTTTGTAGCGGACGAGGTAGCATTTATACAGTTTTAAGTTTTCACTTCAGTTGTTTACGTTTAGTTATTTTCGTACGCAAGTGTACCGGGGTTACCTTACCCTCCATAAGATAATGACAAGCAATGACATTAAAGCGATAGAAATAGGATATATAAGAATAGAAGGATAGGAAGGATTCTTATCCGTGCAGGTCGTCGCAGTATTCTACTTTTTAACCTACATCAAAATGGAAAAAGTTAATTCGAGTATGTTTTTTTGTATGTACGAGTATGCTATGCGGTGACGCCACAAATAATAAATCAATATTAATGATTCTGTTTTGTTCGGCAGATCATGTTTCAGGGGTGGTGGATAAGTTTTATTAAAGTTGGATTTTGTTTTGGCGAATAAAACTAAAATTAAAGAAAACATCATTGATGCTAAAAAATGTGTCAATATATAAATGTCATCACGACCATTATCTCCGAAGGGGTAGAGGTGACACTAGTAGACACTAGCGCCGCTAGTATGTACTAGTCCACTGACGACTAGTCGATAATATTAAGTCTCATCATGTGACAGGTGGCAAACCTCTCGCCATATATTCCAGTCCCGGGTAGTGAATTATTCAGAAAATCTGAAAAAATATTAACAATTTTTTCGAGCGACCTGGTATTCGAAACCAAGTCCTCGTGCATCTTAGAACAACACCGGTACCGCTATGCCAACGTGGCGACAACTGTTATTATAATTGTAACGATTGGGTAGAAATAAAGGAAGGAAATGTTATATACATTGACCCCTGCCTACTTCGCACATTCTACGAAATTACCATTCTAGTTATACCTGGAATACGACGCAAGAGTATTATATAGAGACTGGGGCGCATTGTATTGTAAACGCACGCACAAAGTTAGTAAAAAAACTAGTCCAGTAACAATATTAATACGTACTCGTACATTACGTAATATTTTAACTGGTCATTCATTCTAATTGGACGTAACTCTAGTAATTTCGTATCATTAGTAAGAAAAATAGAAGTATTTTTTTAGGATTCTAAATTCTAGTAAAGGAATGACCATCGCTGTTTGTCTGAATTGATTTAGTAAAGAACATTAATATGTACATAACATAATTATGTTAACTGGTCATTCATTCTAATTGGACGTAACTTCAATAATTTAGTATTATTAGTAAGTAAAGTAAAATAGAAATATTTTGTAAGGATTCTAAATTCTAGTAAAGGAATGGCCATCGCTGTTTTTCCCAATTGATCTAGTAAATAACATTAATATGTACATAACGTATTATGTTAACTGGTTATTCAATCTAGTTGGACGTACCTAACTCTAATAATTTAGTATCATTAGTAAATGAGATAAAATTGAAGTACCTATTTATAAAGAAATTTAAATTCTAGTACCTTTACTAACTATTTACATATTTACGTATATCGGAAATCGATTCGGAAAAACATCGAACTTTATTAAGGAACGAAATTCACTGTTTTTAATTTGTGAACCAGAGTTATCTATGTTAGTTTGAAGAATAATTCCTAAATTTTTTTCATATCCATTGTCTGTTATAAAGTTGGGCAGAGACCACGTATCCCCGAATTGACATTGGAACTTCGACGTCGCCGTTATTACCATTTTAACGAGAAGTAAGGTAAGGGAATAAGAGTAAGAATAGACAACCCTTGGTAAAAAAAACCGGGATAAGAGACGGATTTGATGAAACTATTTTTAGGCACACTGAAGTTGAGAAAATAGCCGCAATAATGAATTTGAATACACAGGTAGACCCTGCCACTCATCCTCTAAAGAGTAGGTAACCCTTAGTCGCCTTTATCGCCTATGCAAGTAATTCTAGGCTCACACCACATGGCTTAACTTGCTTATATCACAAACTTTAGAGGCAGTGATTAGAGAATTCTAGTAATTGTATTGATTTAGTTTTCTTGTGTTAGATTCCTAAGTGGCAATTTTTCCTCCTCGAATCGACCTCGAATTTTACCTGCCCGTCATAGCGTCAGTGTTTGTTTCTTGCCGCTATAACGTCAGGAGGTTCGTGTCACGCGCGTTTCAGAATGGACGGAAAGATAAATTTGCGCTAGAGACAATATCCTAGCCGAAAAGTTGCCACACCATTAACACCTTCAGTATCTCTTACCATCAGAGTGACCGAAGAAAGTGCAGGAAAGTGTTATGAACGTCAAGGAAGCGAAACGAGTGTCTTTGGTTTTCTCTGCTTACTTCGCAAGGGACCTGGGAATAATATTATTATTTGACTATTTGTGGCAAAAATCACTGTGCAGTAGCACCAGAGCAGTTACTCGCTAAGATTTAACAAAAACTTAATGCTAAACATAAAAAATATATTATAGATGACATCATATCCGTGATTAGATTCCACAAAAATTAATATAATCATTCACAAGTGTTTTTGCTTTAAGTGTCGAAGCATAAAAACACTTATTGGTCACTTTACTATTTTATGGAGTTTCAAATTACTGGAGAGTCTATTTGATTGAAATCTATGCTGACATTTTGAATGGGAAAATGTTTACTAGTTTTTTAGGTTTGACCTTCTATTATGTTGCAATGGAGAAACTGAATGACTTGATTTTTTGCATGGATCAAGTTAATAATCCTGAGACAAAAGTACATACAGACAATATTGTCAAAAGAAAAAGGTACGTTAATAAGGTTTAGGGGATTAATATTTTTATTATTATTATATCATTACGGCACAAGTCCTGTGCAGGTTAAGCAGTGAGAATAGAACGCTATACTTCACGAATTACATACACCTGTTGTTCTTTAATATCCTTACTCTTTTCATGGACTCTCTTCTTTATATTGACTTACTCTTGTCTGAACGTTGTCTATGAACACTATTTTTGTTAACTTTCATTCCGATAGATGTCGCTGTTTTCATCCAAGCACACCTTGGTCGCGAACTAAAACTTTGTATTTTATTTTGTGTTTGTTCCCTTATAATATTTTCATGGTTCTACCGATTTTTATGTTTCTTGTTATATTCGAAAGCTGGTACTTATCATATGGTCCCAATTCAATTTGAGCGAGATCTGACGATTACTTTTTGTGTTATCTCAGATTATACATAATAGACTACACTGATGATATTCTTATCTGGAAGTCGGTTTTTGTTTTACTGATGGTAAGAGATAAACGGCACTAATAATAGGTAACTAAACCTAAAACGTGTTAAGCGTGCGTTGCTAACCTTGAGACTAAAAGTCTTATGCATAAGTGTACTCTCTCCGTAGGCATTAAACAATAGGTTTCCACTTGTGACATTTTTATTCTTAGTTTATCAAAAGTAACGAACAGAGAATACTAATGTAATATTTCTTTGTGGCTCAGGCGATCGGTTCTACATACATCATTAACAAATATATTGGCAGCATGCCACAAAGTTTCATTTATAGTTTCCGACAATATATACGTATGTATTATATTTTTTCTCTATCTGTCTTATTAAGTAAACAATCTTGGTTGTTACTTGGTTCACCACTTGGTTAAAAACATTTTCATATCAACAACGCGCACTAATTTCGGAAGTGCATTAAACAAAAAACAGCGTAATATAAATTTTGCTATCGCCCCGTTGGGCAAACGGTACCGGTGACGGTCCGACTGATCCATGAGTACGACTCCCAGGTACAAAAAAAAATATGGCTTAATGAGAATGAGATTCTGAAAAATTTAGCCCGGGATTGGATATGTGTACGAAGTGGCGAATGGCTTGCCACCTATCACATCATGAGACTTAAAATCATTTGATAGTCATGGATGTACCTACTAGAAGCGCCGGTGTACTAGTTTCACGTCTGCCTATCCAGTGGGTGATAATGAGCGTGAAGATTTTTATTTTTTATATTGTATTTTTTAATTTTTTTTTATTTAAATTTTTTTTCAATGTATAAATGCACCTTTATTATCAATCGTCTCTCTATAGGTTAGATTTCAAACGTGACATGCATTATTATTTGTACTTGCAAAATTCTATATAGTTTGTACTCATACTTACTGTCTATAAAATATTAGGTGACCTGATTGAGACTCGAGGAATTTACCTGAAATATTTTTTTATATTAGTAATAAGCCGTGTGATTTAAAAAAAAACCTTTCTTCCGTTTTTACAATTCCTACTATTCTTATTTTGCAACACAGCTGTAAGTCTATCCCCAATTTGGAAATACCGATTCCGGCTGAATCGATTACTAAAAAAAATTATGCATGACAATCCAGGAGAATCCTTAGGCTTCTAGATTAATGCACCAAAGTTGGATTGGAGGTGCCCCCGTCTTAATTATTCCTGCCAGCATATCACCAGTATTGCCCATAACATCTTTGGAGTCTACTCTTAGCGACGGATATCTATAAAAAGTTTCGTCTGCTTGTTTGTCTTCTTATAAAAATAATACTAAAAAATCTTGAATATGAACAGTGAAACAAATAGATTAAAGAAACTATGTCACGTAGGTACAATTTTAATCCACTAAATATTTTTTGTTAAAGATTTTTTTAAATGGTTAGGATAAGTTACACGAATTGATCCAACACTCCAAATCCGAAATCAATTTTAATAAACACCCATACACAGAACGCCTAACATTTGACCGAGGCGGATGAATTTCTTGAGTTATACATACAGCCTTATTAATATATTAGTTATTATATCAGACTACTTGGCAAAGCCTTCAGGTTCGGTTACCAATCATGCCCAACCAAAGTTAAGAAAAAAAAGTAGATCGATTCCCTGATGGTAAAAGATAACCGTCGCCTGTATACACCTAGGGTTTAATGGTGTGCTGCCATCCTTGAGTTGAACTCTTGCGTAAGTGTACCGGCTCCTTGCCCTCTAAGCCGACAATGATACTGAAGGCAGGAATAGATAAGGCGGTCATAATGTAGAGGTATGATATACGACTTCCACATATTAGCCAGAAAAAGAACAAAAAAATAGGTTTGTCTCGGATGACTTTCGAGACGATCAGATATAAAAATAAAGTTGGGGTCTAATAGAATAAACAAAATAATAATGATTAAAATAAATTGAAATAAAATTTAAAATAAATGTAAATGGGAAACAGATTGAATATACATATAACAACTTAATATATTAATGAAGTGGAAATAATATAAATATTTAAACGTAAATAATAAGAGGAATTGACAATAAAAGGGCTATAGAAGTTTAATCAAGTTTCATTGATAATTTAAATAGTGTTAAATAAATAAGAAGATCCCGACGGATGATCCTTCATGTGACATGTTTTATTCGCCTCTTACGAGCTGCCTGGGAGGAAGGCAGTTGGCCTATTATTTATTTGAAGCCAGGAGCAACATATGGAAAAAAGATCAAATTGTTACATTTTTGTGAACTAAACTGAAAAAAATAATCGCTTATCTTAAAAATTCAAGTGACACTAATGGTAAAAATCGTGGCCAAATAAGTGGTTATAGTCCAAAATTGAAGTCAGAATATACTCAGCTAGGAATATTCTTAAATAAACCTAGATTCTAATTCTCCGTAAATACTTATTTTGGGAAAGAATTTCAATACTTAGTAGTACGAATTAGTTTTGTAAGAATTCTGAATTTATATATACTTAATATTATATTAAATATACCTTTATTATATTTATATGTCTGTATGCAGGTATATTTATAAGTTAGATTATTTGTATCCCAACTTGCTTCTTTTTTTAATTTGTTTAGGGTTGACTTGTCGAATGCCAAGTGGCGTTTAGTCATCCGCAGTACATTTAACGTTCAAAAATTTAAATAAATAAATAAACGAAACAGGACGCAAACCTCTTTTTTATAAATATTGTATTATATAGCGGAAAAAATACTGACCGTAAAATACGAGAAGACAAATCCAAAAATATTTATATTGTTGACACATTTTTAGTGGATAAAAAAAATCTAAATTAAAATATTCGATAAAAGGTGCGTTAACGACTGACTGTTGCGTGCGATAGATGCGTACGCGCATCACAGTCTAGTGATTCAAGTTGCGTTCGCGTTCTGTATGAATACGCTGTAATGGTTTTTTATATATCAAGCTGATAGCGGTTACAATAAGGACAATCAAACAAAGGACATTACGATTACCTTCCAAATTTTAATGTTTATTTCTAAGGTTAAGTGGGTTTTCCATGTTCGAATTTTACGCTAAAGATAGGCGTAGGATCGAATATTTATTCGAGCCTACGTGAAATTAAAATTAGTTATACGCGTTAGCATACGATACAAAAGATGACCTATATTTCTTTGTATTTTTTTTATATATCATAGCAAATAATTCGATTCACTGATGATTAAGTGTATTTGTCGTCCATTAACAGCTGATACCGTTGATTTTTGATGTGTTCTGGTTTTGAGGTCCTAGGATAATGATAACCTGATACATTACGTTCTTGTTGTGTTCTAGTTCGGAAGTCTCAGACTAGTGACAGCATGTGGTTCGTTGTTCTGGTTAGGAAGTCTCTGGATAGTGACAGCCTGAGAGCCTAGTTACTTATGACTCTTAAGGTTAGTAACGCAACGTTGAAAATGTGTGGTGTCTATAAGTGACAGTATTCTTAATATTCGGAGGTGGTCTTTTTATATGAATTTGCATCTTATAAAACTATACTACGAAATTTTAATTTCATCGTTCTTTTGTGGGAAAAATTTGAAAAATTTAATTTGTGTTG
>DVZW01000318.1:0-11123 GCA_018237805.1 Mesosemia grandis
CCTGGCAACTTTGTGTTGTAATGGGTCTAGTATTGATAGAGTCGTGATTTGGTGAAATGATCAATCGACCATTGCCCTGCTATGCAAATGTATACATATCTATACATAGTTATAATTTACAATTCGTATTTAAATGTATTTATCATAATATCCATTGTCCCATTAAATTTTCACGTGGAACCTAAACGTGGAAATTAAAATGTGGATTCTAACCATCTATTCAGAGACCACGTTTCCACAGTCCACGAATTCACTTTGTAAGAATGCAGTTGTTGTGAGTCTCAACGTTTTAGTTTTCATTCCAACGAGATGACTAAGAAAAGAATTAGAGAGAGGATAGGATGTAACTAATCACGGTGAGATAAAACTGGTTTGAGTAGGAGAAAGATTATCTTTGAAATTTCCATAGAGAGATATCGAGATTTCGATAGGGTGAGGTTGATAAAGTAGATGCTGCAAAGAATATAGAAAGAAAGGCGGTGCTGCTAATTATCTGGATAGTAATACTGAGGCGGATAATACTTACGGAAAAGTATGGGATAGAGACAATTTAGCACAGCTCCATAATGTGCTAGATGGTGCAAATATCCTGATAGATACGCTACCTTATCTTTCTAATATGGTCAAAAGGCTCATAGGTTCATTACAAAAGACGTGTACTGAAAACAGCTCGAGGACTACATCTCTCGCCAAGAACGTCTTTTGATGGCGCTGTGTCGGTACTCAGTGACTAAACTAAAGAAAGCCACTAAAAAAATGAAATTATGCGAAGATACGTTTTAATAGATATATTTTATTTTCTAACGAATACGAGTGTGTCCAACAAATACGAGTACTTGTGAGTGAGACTTTATTTCCAAATTTACATTCATATATTCAAGTCACTCCACAGACAGCGCTTAAAACAGTTACATAACTGAAAAATAATTTGAAATCAATTAGTGTACAAGACTTCTTGTGATTGTCTATCAAATAACATCTTTAAACATATAATCAGTAAACGGCCCATCCATCAAAGACAAATTTACGAATGAGTACAAAGAGTTATATGTATGGACTAGAGGAGACATGGATGATAAATACTTTTATTTTAAGACGTCTTGCCATTCATTATATCCTTTTCCCGTTCCCCCTTATGTTTACACCAGTGATATTATGCCATATCCCGGGTTTAGCAGAGAGAACCGAACGCTAAACATTACGTTTCACACTGTAACGCTAATTAAATTTCGTTAATTACTGTTTTCATGCACTATGTTTCAGATACTTTTGCCTCGAGTCCTTCTTCTAAGGCGTGTCCAATTTGTTCATCATAAGTCAGAGAAGGTTCAATGGTACCTACCGCTTACATTCAATATATAATACATTCTAATGATAAAATAATTGTTCAAATCGGTCCAGTAGTTTCGGAACCTCTTCAATGCAAATAAACAATTAAATCTTTCCTCTTACATTATTAGTATAAAAAAACTAATATGGTGCCTAATGATGTACCATTAAAATTTGGATATTATTGTTCAAATGTATTTCTTTTTATGGCAATAAACACGCCAAACAGGTTCACCCCCGTTACGAGAAACTAGAAATAGTGTAAACGGACGGTCAACAGCCTAAAAATTCAATATTTATTAATATTGATTCTCATATATTTTGAAATTAGTTACGATTCTCATAACGTTATAAAAGAAGCAATTTGTAAGGAATTAATTAATGAAACGGAACTGATTATTAAGATTTCCGGTGTATCAAATTTTATATAAGAGATTAGCCTATGTTTCTCTTCTGCTCTATTTTAATTACGTCAATTTGTTTGTTAGTTGCTGTATGAGAAATGGACTATTTGTCAGTTTCTGAAATGACTGTAAAATAGACTCACAAGGATAATAATATGTTATGGCCGAACAGTTGCAAACGTGTCCACTGTAACCAACAAGGTACAATTCCGAATTTCTCCAGTGTGGCGCTAGAGTAGCAATAGGGTATGAAATTAACATAGCAGTTTTAATGTTATATTTATTTAAAATATGGTGCGGTATTTAAAATTTACACCCTTGTTTTTGTATCTTTATTTGATACCTTTTGACAGACACAAATACAGCCAAAGGACGCAAATCTTTGTGTCTTTTATCCATGCGACAGATACATTTTCACGTACTCTATTATCACTGTAACATACGTACAGAACTTTGCGGTCATTTCTACTATGTTTCAATGTCCCATTGAAACATAGGCCGAGATTACGTTTCTGGGGTCCACGAAATCAACCGGGATTGCATTTATTCTTTAAAAAAATATTGTATCGTTATATTAAACATCCTAAGTAACTATATATATGAAAGCTTGTAAGGATTTCTGGATGTTCTATAGTGGTAATATCAGACGGCTAAAGGAATCTAGATGAAATCTAACACAAATATAAATAGTGGGATTTGCATAAATTTTAATTACGCTACAGGGTGAAGCTAGTTCTTTATAGTCTAATATTATAAAGCTGAAGATTTGTTTGTTTAATTGAACGCGCTAATCTCAGAAACTACTGGTTCGAGTTCAAAAATTTTTTTTTTGTGTTGGATAGTCTACCTAAATTTGTACTATGTTCCCGTACGAAGTCTGGACGGACTACTGGTAATTAATATTACCGGGACAATAAATACGCGTGATTATTATTCCTTTTTTTATTTTATAAGAAGACAAACAAGCAGACGGCTCTCCTGACGTTAAGAGAAAACAGTCGCCTATAGATAACTAAGGTTTTAATGGTGCGTTGCCAACCTTGACCTAGATGTTTAGTCACTAATTGTGTAAGTGTATGTGCTACATTGTCTTCCAAACTGGAACACGACAATGGCAAGGCGGTGGTACCAACAAGGGCGGGGCATTGCAGAACTGTACCACCAAGAAATATTGACTTGTAGGAAGATTGACGTTTCGACCAAGTTACAATGGTCATGAGCAGACTGAAGGGACAAGTGTCTTACTTCCTCTTCTTCGTATCTTTATCTTTCTCTTTCTGTCTATTGTCTCTTTCCTTAAATTATTTTTCCCTATATTATTCCTTTTCTGATTCTGCAAATGAGGGTGACAAATTTCACTACCTTGTAACTTGTGCCATATAAAATTCCACTTTACCTGTTTTTATACGAAAAAGCCGTCGTGTACAAATGTAACTTCATACACCAAAGCATGTAACTCCAGACAATTTTATAGATCCCATTCCGTTAAAATCCGAATGGAGTGTTATCGTAACGCGCGCTAAGCATAAGATTGGTTTTGCAATGTCTTCTCAATTTATACATCCTAGTGGTTGTATACGAGTTTGTGATGGTAATGAATGGGTTACATTAAAGTTTAATGGACAGACATGTGGCAATTTTTCAAACATATAGATAACATCTGTCATTGTACAGAATTAATGTGCACTTATTCTCTTTGTAATCTAGAAAGTTTTAGCAATTTGATTTCGTATGGCGATAAAGATTTTTTGTTGACGTTGTCTAAATTTTGTGACGCGATGATTGGCAGACGTGGTTAAATATTTCGATTGTGTAATTTTTCGTTGGCATCGGCATTACGGGAAGTTCATGGTCACACAAATAGGACTTCCGGTGTTGATCTGGGCTTCGTGTGTAGAATAGGCAAGATCGGTAGCGCGTCATTAACACCTTTGGTGTATATAGGCAACAGTCGTCTCTTGCCATCATCTCATGTCTACTTGTTTGCTTTCCTATAATATACAAAAAAAGTCTTAAATGGTGTGCGGTTTCACAGTAATTTTCCTATTGATATTCTGATTGTACATAGAGATTTTTGTCTAGACTTTCCAAGGACAGAAACATGGAAGTGATGCATTTATCGTTGCTGGTGTCCATAGTTGCAGTGACAGTTCACCATCAGGCGGGTCGGTGTTGTCACTAGTGTGCATATTATCTTTGTAACCTAGAAAGTTTTATCAATTTAATTTTGTCTGGAAATTCGTTAAACTGTTCTTGCTAATATTATGAATTATTTAATTTTTATATGTTTTGATTTTATTTACGTCGAATATCGTCTCATTGGCATAGTGGTACCGGTCTCGGTATAAGATGCACGATGTCCTGGGTTCAATTCCCAAGTTAGGCTAATTAAAAAATGGTTTAATGAGCTTTCCAGATTATTTTAAATAAAAATTCGGATCGGAATTTGTGGCCGATATGGCGAGTGACCTGCCACCTGTCCTATTATGGGACTTAATATTATTGGTTGCTCGTGAATATTACTAGTACACACTACCGCCAATAGTGTATACTAGTTTCACATCTGCCTACGCGTTCGGGAATAATGGTTATGATGATATTTATTTATTTTTATGACGTTGAAAAGCTCACCCGTCATTACTCCACGTCCCCTAAAAACATGAGGTGAATTTACGGACTGTAACAACATAGTCTCTGCGTATGTACCATAGGCGTGAAGATAAATATTAACCTAAAACTAACTTTATTAGCTCCAGGCAACCTGCACCAGCAAGTTAAATCTCCGGTATCAAAAAAAAATATTAATTTCGTTTTGTCTGGACGATGAAGATTTATTTTTGTTAATGTATTGTTTAAATTATGCGACGTGATGATTGACGGATGTGGTTAAATATATTTTGATTGTATACTTTTTTCGTTAGCATCAGTAGCACGGGAAGTTTACATAAGATTAACTGTAACGATATATAGTTCATCGTATCAGTTTACATTTGTCTTTTGCTGTTCTCGTAGATTTCTATCTCGGTTTGTTAGTTTTTTAATCGTTTCCATGGGACATTTTTTTTATACAACTATGAAGGCAAACAAGCAGACGGACCTCCTGATAGTAAGAGATCACCGTCGCCCATATACACCAAAGGTGTTAATGGTGCCTTGCCAACCTTGAGTCTAGGATAGTCTTGCATAAGTGTTCGCCAAAAAGTTTAAATTTACTCAAATCATACTGATATTGACTTAAGTACATAGTTTTTGTTTCTTATGATTAAAACTATTTTTCTGGGGAAAAAAGTCAGTTCAGTACCAATTTATGTTACATTTTTTTGTTACATTGGTGACATATGAATATAAAATTGTAACATTAGAGTCGATTTTGACATCAGAACGGCTAATTGTTTATAAAAGCGATCTAGTACCCTGCTGCTATACCTGCATTTGGTATAATAAATAGCATATAGTTTACACCTAACATGTTAATAGAAGTATTAGTTTAAGTAAAGCACTATACCTATAATTAATTTTGAATTGTAGACGGTGTGCATTTTCTACCCGACTGTACATATTTTATTTAATGTTTACTAATAATTATGTAATGCCATGTACAGCCTAACCTCAGGTCAGCTAATGCGATTATCTTACATCAAGACTGCTCAACCCCAGGCCCGTGGGTCATATTCTGACCCGTCAACGATGTTTAAATTCCCGCGCAAGTCCTGAAATACCTCCAAGAGTACCTTACTAAAATAGAAATTGTTAGTGGCCCGACCTAAAAGCGTGAATCCTCCGTTTACATTACATTAATAAGAACCAATATTTTTTTATATGGGACCCTTTTTTTTTTTTAAATAACGACTGTCGTGGTCCGGACGGGATAATCAACGATCTCCCAGGTCTTTATGGAATTAATAAACTGTGCTATTTCAATATGTATTGATACAAACATTTCGCTCCGCGCACGTCAACAAAGACGAAGCGCGGGAAAACAAGGTAACACAAGGTCCTCACAAAATTGGTTGGCCGTCTGGAGGTAGGTACCGAAATTGGTCCGCCGCCTAATCGATGCACAAGTTCCTGGTATTAATTCCCAGGTCAGACTAATTAAAAATGTTTTAATGAGTTTTAGTTTCTCTTAAAACTTGCCTTGGATTGAATATGTGCCCGACATGGCGACAGGCGTGCCATCTATCTCATCGTGGGACTTAACATCATCGGCTAATCGCGAGTATAGTAATGGCACGTAAGTTTCACCTGTTTACCGTTGCCACTCTGCCTATCGTTCGTGGATAGTGGGTGTGATGGTATTGCTCTTACTAATTTGGGTAAAGTTATATTTTAATGGGATATCAACATTAATTTACCTAATTTATTAAAAATGGTTTCCCTTCGTATACATAATTAGTATAAAGCATAATAATTAAGTAATCATTGTAATTAATCACTTGATTAACGTTATTTGGTGAGGTCGATTTTTAATTAGCATAAATCATGGTGATTTATTTCTATGATAAAATATTTGGAAATAGTAACAAATGTGTCTGTCATCATTGCCTTGTTTTGGTTTATGCTTATGGAGTGTAACCGTCAGTGAATATTAATGAATTTGATTGTTAATGGTCATTTTGCACCAATTGACCACTCTATTCATGGTAATCTATACTAATATTATCAGGCTGCAATGTTTACTTTGTTGAACCTGCTTATGTTTTGGATAGTGCATTTATCGAATACAGTATTCACTGTGTACGAAGTCTGGACGGGCCACTATAAAAAAGGTTCCTTTTAATTTTTATTGATTTTAACGACGTCGAGAGTATCCATACAAACATATATAGTAGTATGTACAAATGTATTTCATACATACATACACACGTTCATGCATAGTTATAAATATGGAAAAATTATGAACAATAATTGAACATCATCATCGTCTACTACTTCCTTCATCTGTTAAACGAGAAGTTTCTACTTAGCCAGAAAAACTGGCGATAACCTAGAAAAACTTATCCTAAACGTCATCCACATCGCCGAAGACAGTGCTCATTGACGCAACGTAGCCTACAAGGAGATTATTCGAAGAGGTTACGACTCTTAGCATTGAGGATAATCGATGCGAGGAGGGTGGATAGAGGAGATTCCTCATCAGATCATGCGAAGGTCGTCCGCTCTTGGGCATATGCTAAATATTTGAACAAAATGTGTAAATCATATTATAGTTCAATTCTTCTCATTTGTGTTTCTAATAGAACAAGTAATCAAATATGTGGAATATGCAAGAACGTGAATCAATTTTATTTTAACAGTCCCACAATCAATAATGTACATGTTTAATGCTCTTAGCGAATCTAAAGGTCAAATAATAAGGTCGTTATACTCTAGAGGCCATTCCACAAGTCCGCTGTTTTGACTCTTCAAGACCTACAATATTTATTATACCCTCCAATCTTATGGAAATTTGATTCTCATTTCAAAGTGATAAGGTTTATTATTCAAATATTAATATTAATGAAGAAGAAATCTTTCGTTTATTATAACTAACTATACCATGTTATTATAAATCTTATTTACATCGATTTAAAATTTATATTGGCTTGGAATGATAAATGTTCTTAATCTATTTGGAGTTTAAATTTATTTCTTGGCTTTGCGAACGTAACGTGAGAGTCATAAATCTCTGTATGGTAATTTCGACTACTGGAATTATTTTTTCGTTCAGTAACGGTACGTGTAACAATATAATTAAGTTATTTTCGAAATCATCTCTTTAATTGTGGATTCAGCGAATCGCGGTAGCGTGATCGTATATTATTTGTGACGGTCCATTAATTTTTTTGTCAGTTGTAGGATATAGTTTTACTAACTTCTAACGTAGATATAATTAGCGCCTATTTTATTCAAGCATTAAGTATTTGAATTACTTTTTTCTAACCTTGGGTAGGTTCATTTCCCTTTATTTTTCAATCTTCTTGGTCGTTGCATACCTCTTCCCTTTTTG
The DNA here is from genome assembly GCA_018237805.1 of Mesosemia grandis. Classification (NCBI taxonomy): domain Eukaryota; kingdom Metazoa; phylum Arthropoda; class Insecta; order Lepidoptera; family Riodinidae; genus Mesosemia; species Mesosemia grandis. Next base: position 7,723 of record DVZW01000318.1, read on the forward strand.
TTTTTCAGTCTTCTATGTCGTTGCCTACCCTCTTTTTCTTTATTTTTCAATCTTCTAGGTTTTTAGCTACCTTCTTTCCCGTTATTTTTCAATCTTCTACGATTTTTCCTATACTCTTTCCATTTATTTTTCAATCTTCTTATTTTTGTACACTACTGTAATGACAGGACCAAATTATGTGTTATGTTGTTTTGACAGAATTAAATCTAATTTAATTTAGTTAAGTCTAATTTTTGACAACAGAATATAGGCCAATATGTTTATTTAGATACGTTTAAATGATCATATATTATTAAATAAATGTTTATGTGCGTGGAATTGATTTTGAATGGCTTAATTAACAAAACCCATTACATCTTATTGTGGACATGCCCTTAACTATGCCTGGATGTGAATTCACACATCATTTTATCATCTTTAGCGTTTCTTGGTACGCTGCGAACAAAGTACAAACATTAATACTTAAAATCATATTGCCAAGTCAGTGTTGATAGTTACTGTGCACTATTTCAAACTCAAACTACTACCAATTCCACTTCCTAATATTATAAATGCGAAAGTTTGTAAGTATGTTTGTTACTCAGTCACGCAATAACTACTAAATGGATATGGATTTGGCATACAGGTAAATTACAGTCTGGAATAACACTATTTTTATCCTGGAAAAATATACGGTTCCGTGGGAGTTTTGTTTGTACTTATGACGCGGACAAAGTCGCTGGCACCAGTTAGTATTTGATAAGTAATTACAATACGGTATTCCGTCCTAACACCGCTTTTCGTCCAAATGGACGTAATTTGACCGGTCCTTTTTACTCTATCTGAAAATCGAACACAAGTCTTGCTTTCGGGAATGAAATCTAGAGATTCTGAGATCAAAAAGCTTCCTGTTAAACTTTTTGACTGTACTAATATAACCGTTTGCGTTTATACTTGAATTACAAGTAGTTTGTTTGTAACGCGATATATGCTAAAGTTTCAAATATTGGCTTAGCATTTTGCGTTTCACGTACGTAAATATTACTAAGTAGGTAATAGTATTTTTAGGGTTCCTTCATCGAAATACTGTTCTTGAATCTATGACGTATGGTTTACTCTGAATCTATCATATTTTCGTCCTCCTAATGGTAAAAGATAACCGCCATCCCCATTGGTGTCACAAATGCTTTGCCCACCACGAGACTGTTAAGTCGTTTGCGTAAATGCATCAGTTACCTTTTATCCGTGTTGGTCCAGGCTTCGTGTAAAGAATAGACTAACAGCCTTCCTGCTACGCAGCTCGTAAAAGACGAGCTATTTTACAAGACACTGTCATAGCGACTACTAGTTGGTAGAATTCTGCGATCGTTCGCCTGGATTGGTCCCACCGCCAATTATTATTTCTTTCAGCAATAATATCAGCGCTTGCCAATATCGTGTTCCGGTAGAGTAAAGTTCCAGTCGCAAGAGTCACGCCATCATCATCATCACGCCAGCTCCCTTGCGGGGTAAGAATTATTGTTACCGCGAGCAAGAGTGACACAGTTTATAATAGTTAAATTCTTTATCGCCACCAGTAATAAAGTACGTTATGATGTTAGGTAGCGAATTGATAGCTGACATTCGAGTATCCATAGTGTTTGCTACTAACCGCACGTTATAAACATAAGTGATAACATATCGCGATAAAAATATGATTTGCTTACGAATTACGAGTTACTTAAATTTTTGTTATTGTACAATGTATCAACAAGATTCACGTTTATTAGAATTATCTATTGACGTACCATCTCGTCTGTAATTCTGAAAGAGGCAGAAAAGTAAAAATGTTGAGTTTACAGCTTAGTCCATTTATAGGTAGCGGTATTCGTTATGTCCTATTAATATGATACTGGCCTGTCGGCCGTCAGAAAATCGAAAAACTGAATATAAAGATGACCAAAAATAAAAAGTGCGCCTGCAAATGAGGGGGGGGGGGGGGCAGTGGAGGATTGATTTTTTTGCGCAAAAAAATGAGCAATGCTAAAAAATTACAACTAGTTTTAATAACATTAATGTTCTCTTTATAATTGTCTACCTTACCTTTGTGATATAGTAGTTGTATGGGCCAGGGGACGTTGAGGTCCCAGGTTCATATTACGGGTTGGGCACTTCTCTTTTTTTTCCTTTTGTGGCAGGATTGTTGCGCAGCCGACATTGAAGATGATAATGAAATAACTTGTCACTGACACTTCAAGGGTGCGCCAATAAAGCGCTGAACTTTAGCAGCGCACAATTGCCATGCCATTGTGTTGGAGATATGACAGCTGATGTATCGCAATTTTAATATCAACTTCGGCTTTGTATTAAAATAAGCAGCTCATACTGGTTTATTAAACGGATCTACCGTTTAATAAACCATAATAAGTTTTGTATGTACATACATATTTATCTACACGACTGTATATTCATTTTCAATATACGTAGTACACACTCGTACATATGTGATATACCTATGTATATGTGCACGTCTATAGGTAGTAGGGTAGGCAGGGGTGGAAGTTATAAACTAAATGTGCGTTGCTCATTCTTGACAGGGATGTACGAGTAGAATCAGTTGTGTAAGTAAACTGTCTACCTTATTCTCCTAGAACGCGACCGTAACATGAATCACGTGAGGCTCAAACAGGCGAGGGAGGGGTCCGGGAAATAATACTAAACTTCACCACGTATCACTAGGGGGTGGTGGAGTCTAAAAAGTTGCTAAAACATCACGTGATTAATGGACAGACCCGAAGGCGGAGGTAGCAAATCGATTAATTGCAGAACTCTACCACCTAGTTGCCACAATGGTTGACATTATTGATATATTTAGATATTTTATATACATATAAAACCCATTTTACTGTGGCATGAAACTAAATTCCAGATTCTTTTTGGATGCTTTGTATATGCGAACAATTTGTATTATGTTCGAGTAACATGCAAGAATGACATTTACGATTATTGATTGCGTAGACACTAGACAACAGAGATGATATCGAGATATTGATATAAAATAAAATAGACGTGCTATGGCACGCAGATTATTGTAGGTTTGTTTATTATTTGTAAATATTTATGTTCTATTCAATATACTTTTCGTAATAATTTCAGGCGACGATCTGAGTTTAAAATCATATTTTTATTCGATTTTTTATTTGTTATTGTATGGTTATGTGAATAAGTAGATGCTATAATAAATACATATATATTATTCAATATGCAAAGGAAAAAAAATGAAAAATTTAGCTGTCCTTTGCTACACAACTGATTTGACACATGATATAATCGGTTTAGTAAGAAAAATTGCTGAGTTCACGTGACAAAGAGCACACTATTGAATTATCATCACGTTGAAACATTTATTTAATTTTAATTTTATTGAACGTAGTTTTATTTTT
>DVZW01000319.1:0-11120 GCA_018237805.1 Mesosemia grandis
TTAGCGATACGTGGTTTCCATTGTGGGAAGACGTGTCCTTTGAGTACATACAGTGTTCCTGATGTAAACAAACCACCACATCTACTAGCCGGTCCTGAGCACCATCGTAGAGAGTGCCGCAACTCCGGGTCAACCGCTAATCTCATCCTTCGATCTTCAGATACCCATCCATTTTTAATTAAGTACTTTTCTTGGATACGCCCAGGAAACTCATCAAGTTCCAAACGTCGGGAATTCCCTCCACCAATCTGAATCCATAATGTTAGCTCTTCGTTAAAACCAAGCTTTCTGTTGATATCTTCAACAGTAGTATTTTGGGTCACTTTGATCAATTTGCTCGAAGCATCCACTGAATACGGTTGGAGACCTTCAAAAACACGTATCCAAGTATAATTCGAACGCGAAACGAAACCCCGTGTTGAAGCAAGTCTTCGGAACGATTTGCGGGGCACCGGAGGCGATGGTGCATGTAGGCCGTCGTCACACACCATGGCGCGGCATATGGACGCGAGACGCGCTGGTCGGTGCCGTAATGCTTGTGGAGTGCGGACCGAGTCCGGCGTTGCATTACAATTAGGTCGGATCTGGTGGGGGTGGGAAACATGTCGGTTGGTCACTCGGGAATACGAAATTGTGTTATGCTAATTAGATTCGATATTCAAATTATTTCGGGTAACTGTCCTACACAAACAAAAAAGTGCAACCGCGTCTTGAAATACTCAATGCTTTTAGAATAACGTTTGCTTCAAAATATTACTAAATAAAGGATGTAAAAGGATGTCAGTACGATAGACGCACTTGGTTCCGCACTGACAACCACCCCACCTGCTGACTCACCTGCTATATTGGAGAGGTGTAATACCCTTTCTCTATTGAGAAAACCGTTAAACAAATTTATACCATAAGTTCAAATAACAATAGTATATTTTCTAAGTTTCAACAAATATTTGTGTAATTTTAAAGGGATTTTTTTTTGTTCTAACATTCTTCATTCCAGCAGCATAACAAAAATAAAATCAACTTGCAGTTTATAAAATGGAATACGGGAGTATAGAAGACCATTGTCATTCTGGAACTCAAATTTTTACATTATAATCTAGAACGCGAATTAAAACATAGCCAACGATAGATATAAATACTGGCATGCCTTTGCTCTCAAAGGAAATGCAACATGCATATCAACTCGAAACTTTACCACACCATTTTTCAATTTAGTGCAACTACATTTACACATGTTATGAAATTATAAAAGGTAAGGTAATGTAACTTCCTAACTTCCAAAAATGTAACGGTCAAAATTGTTTTAAGCGCATTATTATGTCACTCTTTTATTTAACGTCACAATCATATTGATTAAATGGTTACAATAGTGGTAACATTTCATGATATCTAAATAAAGAAACATATAAGAGCCTCGTTATTTTGGATACGCTTAGGTGGAGTGGCCAATACCTACCCAAAAAAATCAAATCATTGACCCGTTAATGATCTTACAAACTAATATCAAACTAATTATAATAAACATTTAATTATATAGACAATTTAACAATATCAGTAATGACCACATGAATAATAATAATAACCACCACCACCACCAATACATGAATCGCTATCAAACGTGCTCACTAGGCATGTAAAGGCAGCTGTAATAAGGTCAGATTCTCAAACGGCTCCAAGAAATCATCAACCTGTTTTTTACTTTTAAATCTAGCCAGTAACAACAACGTGTATTAAATGGTTAGTTAAAATCTCAATCTGATTAACATGCATTCTATAAATATTATCATTCTAACAAGGGCAGAGGGTCTCATCGGAGATAAAGTTCAGCTGAGCGCTAGATCGCTCACCTAAATCAATCGACGAGATTGTAGACTACAGAACATTAAAAACAATTGTAGTAGCATACGTCGTAATATTTCTAGGGCCAGCTGTGGAAAAACTCACTATGAATGCCGCAATCATGCCAATGCTTGCCATTGTCGTGTTCCGGTGTGGAGAGTAAAGTAGCCGGTACACTTATGCAAGAGCTATCATCCTAGACTCAAGGTTGGCAACTCACCATTTACACCTGTGGTGTATAAGTATTGACAACGGTGATTTCTTACCATCAGGAGGTCCGTCTGCTTGTTTGCTTTCCTAGTTGTATATAAAGAAAAACAAAACCGCTATAATAAAGGCATTGCAAATACAAGACGGCCTTTCGGTTATGAATATATTTCCTTAATGGTTTCTACTTAGCGATCCGACCGACAAACGTATCGGTTTGGAAACACCTCCGGCTGTCAGTTGTTCCTTAGTGGAGTTGTGTCACCCTGCCTACCTGCCTAACAATTCCACAGACTCCCACTGTTGTCTATATTCAGATTTCAAGAAGCTATGGATAGATGTCCGACTGTTTCATTCATTGGTATGAAATAATTGGTTTATTACTCTCTTAACTAACTCCTTAGACGGCTTTCTATGGTATAATATATACGATAAATTATGCTAAGAGAACATACGTAATGACGGAGGACCATGAACGGCTGTCGTTGTAACAAATATCTTAAGCCAATGTTCATTTTCAGACTCGAACGTCTAGTAACACAACTTCGGTCAAAATTCAACGGTCTTCAAATCGCGAATGGACCTGAATCACTGCCTAGCGATCCAGAACACGAATCTACGCGCATTCGGCGCATCAGCAATTCGACCACTAACTCAACTAATAATTTGGCGAGCAATGCTACTAATAATTTAATTAACACTTCAACACATAATCTTGTCTCCAACTCAACCAACAATCTCACATCGACTCCTGCTGTTGTGTTCGGCCCAGTAACTGATTTGTAGCGAATGGAAATTGTACATATAATCTGTACTGTTGCTACTGATTTGTTCCAATTACTTCGAGGAATTTTTTTTTCTAAAGATTGATTATTATAGCCAAATAGTGTATTGGACTAGAATTAAATTAGAACAATACCCAATATGTATAATATGTCAAGCATTTGTGAATCTGTTTTGCATTCTGTTTCTAGCAGCAACAGCGAAGATGCCGAAGAAATATTTTGTGTCACATTTATTTGGTCACATTTAGAGGTTTTTCATTTGATAACAGCCTTTGTATAGTTCGATTAATTAATGGTATTTTTATTAAGATTAATGTGTTGCATAAAAAATACTCTTATACGATAATAAGATGTAATGAACTTAAAGTACTTAAAGTATACTGGTTTTTGCATTGCAATGCATGCGATTAATTTCAACGCTATTTTAATATAATGTTGTTTATTTATGATTTCAATTATATTTTACTATTCACAAATCCATCTAAGAATAAATTATAGTTGACAATAGTGCAATTTTATTATGTTCATGTATATTTGGAGACAATTGCAAGTGCCAAGATCAAATATAAATCATTAAGACATTTCAAGGTAAGAAAAGATGCATAATTACGTTATGATTTTAATCTTTTCTAAATATTTTTTAGAAATAATAGAATCTATTGGTAAAGATAATTATATTAAAAAGTAACGCGAATTGAGCGTTTAGTTGAATACCAAAATTGAAAAAGGTCTCATTAGTCTTCTAGCAACATTGCATCATATAAGAAATTTGAAGACATTATATTTACAATTAAAATTATATTTTTTACTTCTAATACTATTATCGTCAGCAATTGGTGAAACCATTTGAATACAGATGATTTACATGCTTATTAAATAAATTATAAAAAATTAATTGAAAGGTTATTATTATATTTTTCATATCACCAATAAAATTATCCGTCTCTGAGAATTTCGTGAATATGATTCATAATCTAGACCGTGTATTGCTATTTTTATGTTTGTTCATCTTTCCTTCTAACCGGCTACTTCAATAAACTATAGTGATGGTAACCCAAGAAAGGGACAAGAGAAACTTCGTTTTTTCAATATTTTCTCGCGAGGTTACGAAATTCCATTCCATTAGTTAATACTGAGTGCTATATCATCGCATGTGGCTATAGTAGATGCTCGTAATTTGCATAATTTATTTAGCCAAGAAACTATTTGCTAACACATTTGTGCGTATGATGTATCTGGCGGCGGTATAAAGACTGTTGGCATTTGCAATTTCCATCCAATTGGCTTTTGACACCTTCACACTGTTAGTGTTCGATGTTATGATGGCCTTTGTCAATGTTTTTGCTAAGGTCGTATTTCGTAGATGTTTATAAAATATATTAACTTAGAAACAGTATGACCAAAACAATTCATTCTTCTTCATAATTTTATTTCATTCTTCTTCATAATTTTATTTCATGATTAAAAGTTTTTGAAGTTACACTAATTAAGCGATTTATCTTCATTTTAAATTTTGCAATCAGACACTTGTTGACTGTTGTGTTATTCTCAAAGTGTAATGTAAAGGACATTTCAGAAAATCCTGACGATTGCTGATAAGAAGTGCTTAAAAATTATATCAGTATGAATATCTATTGTTAACCCAATAATTCTTCGTCAAGAATGTTTACGATTCCTTAGATTATTAACAATTTTATAAGATTTATTCTTCGGAACTTGGTAAAACTGTATTTATGGTGTAGTCAATTGGTTATTCATTTTCTCAGTTGATTTATAAATGCAATAACTTTCTATTTGGCATACATTATTCGAAGAAGTACTCGATCATTTTTTATGCGGTTTTTAAATACTTCGCCTCATTACTCCAGCGGTACACGCATTGAGTTCTACGTTAACACCCACCTTATATGATTAGTTTTTCTGAAATACTTAGTGCCCGGGATTGGATAGGTGCTCGATATGGCGAATTATCCAGTTGTCATATCATTGAACTTAATTGTCATAGATGATGTGCTATATTCACGTAAGTGTAAGCGTACTAGTTGCACCAGCACCGCTCATTCCTCGGAATAATGACAATATGATTGATATTCATTACATAACAATTATTTTGTTTGCGTTTGATTATTGCCAAACCGATCGCAATTAATTATTATTATTATGATCTAAATGGAACGTGATACCATTGGGTAGATGATGCACTAAGTTGCAACGCATTGCACTAAAATTGTAACATCGCTGTCGGCACTAAAGTTACAATTTTAGTGGCGATGTCTATGCCTTGATAAGCACGAGGATATTCATTTAGTTAATTTTAATCTATTATCTAAGGGTAAGTTGATATTTGGCGAGCAAAATTCATTTTCTGATTGCTATTTCCAACGTCGTAGAATTTTATTCGCGTGCTCTCTGTTTTTAGTCGTGTTAGTGACACATTGTGAAGTAAGTTTTGTTGAAATACATAATTGTATGTCTATATACTCAAATAATTTAATCATATCTTTATAGTCTTAGAATTTAACATATGACGTAATAATTCTAGTGGAATCATAGTGTTAATTATTATGAGAGCGTGGTTTTTGATCTTAAACATTATTTTTTATTCAGTGTTTGTTAAATCGTTTTTTAATGAATGTGTGTTAATAATACGCTCAAGTTAAAAAAATGTATAATTTTCATTGCTTATGTGTGGTTTTATGATGATTAAAGGACGTGTTAAATATATTAGGTCCTATTTATTCAATATAATTTCATATGTTTATTTATTTAAACGGGATAGTCACGATTTAACTTTTTATTTTTGATGCCGAGTCACTAAGAAATAATTAAAATAGTCATGATAGGATTTCGCGATGATTTAAGCTTAAAATCGTAATGTAATATATTTAATCTGGATTTTAATGCTAAGGTTATTTTTTTACAATCAGATAGGTCTTGACTACGATAATAGCTAGATTTTGAAAACAATATAAAACACCTGAAACAAGATAGAAATAGTACTGTTCTAGAATAGACAGTTTGTCTTTATAATTACCTAATGCTCATATAATATTTATCATAATATTCCTAAGTATATTAAAATACATAAATCATAATTAAGTGTTTAATGTTAAGGATTTAGAACATCTCAGTACATACCAGAAATCTGTCACTGCATATAATAAGTGTCACGACTCACAGAAATTAAAATGTATTGGACACTAACTAATGTAGTATAGACTGATTTATTTATTAACTTAAAATTAAGGACAATACCAAATACACGTAATTTATTAATACATTATAGATATAGTGGCATTAATTTATATTACAATTAAGGACATCGTGGGACTTAATACCATCTTAACCGTCTATTACTATACACATTAGCGCCACCGATGTGTACTAGTGTCACCTCTGCCTACCCCTTCAGGGATAAAGGGAGTGATGATATTTATTCAATTATAGGGAATAATCAGCCTCGTTAGATTAGTGGTACCCGTTAAGACATAAGGTCCTCGGTTCGAATTCTATACAATAGTTTTATTGAATTTTTCTGATAAACTTATGTGGCTGAGGTTGGATATGTACTCGATATGGTGACATCATTGCCACCTGATACTTTATGGGATTTAAATATTATCAGCTAACACACATCAAGCTGGTACACTTACGTAAGAGTCTTATCATCCCAAACTTAAGGATGGCGAAGCACCTTGACACATTTGGTGTAGTTGGGCGACGGTAATCGGAACCATCCGATTGTTTGCCTACCTAATAGTATAAAAAAAAATTATAGTTATCTGACATGTAGAAAGAGAAAATTTAAAAATAAATTAATTATATCATAAATATCATCACGTCCATTATCCCTTATCATCAGGTAGAACCAGGCTCGTACACTCTCAGTACTAGTTTTAGCGCTGTAAACCCCTTCAGGGATACTAGACTTGTTGATATCAAAATAGGCCAACAGGAAATATGGTGGAATGTTAACATTTAACACATTTTATCATATATTTATTGAGCTAAATTTGTTGACATTATATGCATAAGTGCCTAGTTATTGCCGAGCAATATTGCGCTGTATTCTCATTGATATATAGCACAATGTTGATGAAAATCATATTAGATTAATCTACGAGAAATAACCAAGTTGAAAAGTCATTGGTCTTAGTCTGATTTAAAGAAGAATATTAAAGGTATCTTCTAAGTCTCATATAAATATAATTCATAATATTTTTTATTAAGGTTTTAACTTATTATTGTAAAATTAGGTTATGTTAATATATGTATATATATTATGTGTACCTAAGAAACATAACCTATATAAACACAGACATGTATAATGTATAATATGCTTACAGGTATTTTTAATGTACCACTGATGACTATAACTAGATAGAACCGAAATATATTTTTCTATCAAAAATATAAGGCATTTATTCTAGTTTTATATTATAGTGCTTTGATTGATCGAATCAGGCGTTAATTTGCGGAAGGCTTTTGTTCAAAGACGGAACCAAATTACTTTGCAATAATCTCATCTCATCTGCATATTGCATGCAAAATGTGCAATACACGAACTACGTACATTTCACCCCGACACCGGGGTATCCTCAGGAGGACATCCTTCAGACTGTATGCCACGAAGGCTTTCGAACGTAGTATTGGCATGTTTTGCATACACAGTGCAACATGCTTCGTCTTTTATGATGCTTTATCAGTTACTGGTAGAAATTAATAAAGAAAAATATACATCTTTGTTCATTTGGGGTTGCGCGTCATTAGAACACATGTCTCTCCTTTCATCTGTATATGACCCATGGTACCTTTAGGTATCTATAGTATTTCTCTTTAAAATTTAACGTAGCTCCACGCACTGTTTTCATGTACATATTAGAGATATAGAGTTATGGTATTGATTGAATTATGACTCTCGTAAACGTTTACGCAAGTCTGGTATGAATTCTTACGTCGATTGGTGCGTTATGGCATGTTCTGCATACTTCTTAAAGCCAATGATCTCTAATTATTCTTTTTATATTGTCATCAAACGGCACATAAACTAGCTCAGATCTACAGTCACGTATTGTGTGCATAAACATATAAAAGATATAGGTGGAATATAGTGACTCCGATTCTGTCATATGTTGTCACAAATTAGACTAAAACTTTTGTTTAGTAAAATTAGTTTTGATTCTGTCAATACAGCATAAAATATAGTTTGGTCATATTATTTCAGTAGTACAAAATAAGGTTTGCTGTTTTGACAGATTTAAATCCATTTTTTTTTTGTTTAGTCTAATATGTAACGATTGAATCGGGGCCAGTATCGATTACACTATGACTGTCGTGAGCGTTTACACAAGTCTAAAGTGTATCCTTACATGGATTGCTGCGTTCTGGAATATTCTCCAATGCCAATGATCACCAGTTATTCTTGTAATGAGAGTTAACGTCACATAATCCCGCTTATATATTGTAAAATAGTAAGTATAGTTCATATTTGTAAGCTAACATAGGAAAGTGGTGCCTTAACCGTAATAATGTCCGCCCATGTGTTATAAAGTAGTTGTTGTCTTCGTGCCATTGACTTATTATTTTTTCTGATGCTTTTTAACGCTATCTTAATATTTCATAAGTAATTATGTATTTAAATGATTTTTAAAATGGATCCTATATTATTTAAAAAAAAAGATATTTAAATTAATATGTATAAAAATATGAATTTGTTAAGTTTATTTGTGTGATTAGTCGAATAGTCTGATCTCGCTGTAACCAGGATTCACTCGGTTGAAATATGGTTTGAATAAATCATCAATTAGATCAGGGGTGTCAAACTCAAAAGCTGAATTTGGCCAAATAAACAACGATTAATTTTATGTGGCCATAAAAATCAATTTTCATAAAAACAAATGTTTTTTTGACTTTTACATTAGTACATAGTAATAAACATGTATAAATTTAAATTATTGTTTACGTCCTGATACTTGACATTTCTTCTCTTTTCGGGGAAAATTTTATTGCCCGAGACTACTTTCAAAATTGAACCAACTTGAGTTATTAATTTCGGACATATTGACTGGGTCGCAAAAAAAACTCATCGCATGCGTCTCGCGGCCCACGATTTTGACACCCCTGTATTAGATCAAGCATCAAAAAAAAATTATACTTTTCTAGTCTGGCATAGCTTGTAATGCATGAAAACAAAACCAATTGAATAGTTGTCTACCGGGTTTAATTATAACTAAACTATACAGAGACACGTGATCAAATACAAGAAAACTCTTCACAATAGGTCCAGTCCTTCAGAAGTTCGTATGTGTATAAAGAATATAATCACTAAAAAAAGTTTTTGTAAAATGTTGTTTTTAAGTAATCTTGATCCATTTTAATTTTTATTTTACTATTTATTATTAAATATAGTTAATATTATATTATTTGTAAAACCAAAACAGGTTATATTTGGTTCAGAATTTTCTTGTTTCCGTTTTAATTGTTATATCAATGATTGTAATAAATATCTACATATAAATGTCTATTATGGCGACATTTTATTTGATTTTTTTTCATTTTTAATATAGTTAATTAATACTCATAACTTTCATTGTTGGTGTCTCAAATTATGTTATCACAAGCGTTTAATATATTTCAAATGACACTTGGTATCAAGGTTTTTAATAAATAATTGCAGTTTTACATAAATTTATTCTTTTACCCACATTAAAGATATTTATTAACATTTTTTTTTATATATAAGGGAAAGATAGATCTCCAGATGGCATGAAGTAATCGCCAATATAGGGGTTGGAATGTAGCCTCTTATATTTACTGACCGCTTTTCCTTCTAAACTGAAATACGACAATGCAGGCACTGTTTGTGACAGGATCAGTAAGGTGGTGCCAATCGCAGAACTCCACCAACTAATAGTCACGTTGATGGAGACTTTGTCAATCTTCGCTCAGCTTAGAAGCTGTTATATTCTTCACGAGGAGCCCTGACTAACCAAGGGAAGTTTAAAAATTATATTTCTAGCTGTTATTAGTATACCATCAGGCGTGGTAAACAAAGAGAAGTGCAGGCCGGGCAGTGGAGTATTTAAGAAAAAGTTAAACCATTTTTTATTTGGCCCTACTCGAATATTGAACCTAGGACCTCGAGCATCTTATACCGACACTAGTACCACTATACCAAGGAGGCGATTAAATACAAAATAAACTATAATAAGTATGTGGGGATGGGTCTATTACTGAAATGTATGAAGCGCAGTGAACTATAACGGTCTAACACGAAGTAATTTTAATATTATGTCCTTGCATTGGACAGTGCAGCATAAATAAACGATTCGGCTAACGCGGCTATAAAGTATTGGCTAAACCAACAGTTTCTAGCTGCTTTGACCTAATCAGCAATGGAAGAGTTGTGGCGTTTCGAGGATGTCCCATTTCCAGCAATGGACGACAAAAGACAGATAATGCGTGTAATTTAACGCACCAATATAATTTTATTTTCTGTCCGATTTAAACTTTAAGACTCCAGTTCGTAAGGTTTAACTGTAATGCCATCACGCCTAATGTCCTGAAGGGTAAGTAGTCGTATGTCTATTATTAATATAATGTTACATATGGATACCGCGAAGGGAGCCAACCAGCCATTGTACATAATAAATTAATCTGTATATGTTACTGTAAGAGGTTGTTTGTGGGTTAATCCTAAGTTTTATCAGTAAATCTTAAGGCACGAGTTGGTGAATGTTTGGTTTTAACAGTAAATATTGGGAGGTATCTTTACGATACACCTTGAATTGATTTTATTATAAAATTAATTCAATGTGTATCGTAATAAAACAACCTAACCTACAATTACGTGGCATATTAAACTCCTTACTTCTTGTGTAGGTCTAACATCCCCTAGGTTCTGGGTTTGAATCCTAGGTCGGGCGTAAAAATATGATGAGTTTTTATCAAATTTTCTATAAAAAAAAGGGGATTTATGCATGGTATGCCGATAGGTTGTCACATTCTGGGACTCAATATAGTTTCACCTTTGTCTACTCCTTCGGGAATAATAGCCGCGATGATATTTATTTATTTTTATTAAACTCTGAATAATATGTTTATTTTTCAACATTTACCAACTCATGTCGGTAAATCCTAAGATTTACCGGTAAGGGTAAATCTTAGGATTTACCAAAAGTTAAAGTAGCAGTTGTATGGGCGGCGATCACTTACCATCGGGTGGCCCTCATCTGTTTGCCCCCTATGCTATAAAAAAAATACAATACTTACAAACTCATTAGTTTTTGT
>DVZW01000320.1:0-11120 GCA_018237805.1 Mesosemia grandis
CATCGATGCTCGGAGTCTTTCAGTGAAAATAGTAACAACCTACCGTTTATGTTCCGAACAATTATCATCACAAAACCATTATGATTACGGGATGCGAGCTGTAAAAACTGTTTTGTCGGCAGCTGGAAATTTGAAAAGAGATTTCCCTAATGAAAGTGAAAGTATTTTGCTCCTCAGGTCAATAACAGATGTCAATTTACCCAAGTTTTTATCTTTTGATGTGCCTTTGTTTGAAGGTATAATTTCAGACTTATTCCCAGGAATAATGCTCCCTAAGCCAGACTACGTAAATTTTTTAAAAGCTTGTAGTGATAGTTGTGTTATACATAATCTTCAACCCATGGAATCTTTTATGGTAAAAATTATTCAGACATATGAAATGATGATAGTTAGACATGGTTTCATGTTGGTAGGCGACCCGTTTTCTGGTAAATCTGTGACATTGAGAATCTTAGCCGACGCTTTAACTCTAATGAAAGAAAGGAATCAACCGGGTGGTTGTGAGAGCACGTATAAAGTCCTCAATCCAAAAGCTGTAACAATGGGGCAATTATATGGTGCGTTTGATCCCATATCTTATGAGTGGACAGATGGTATTGTAGCAACTATATTTAGAAATTTTGCTTCAGATGATTCTCATGTGAAAAAATGGATTGTTTTTGATGGTCCTGTCGATGCTGTGTGGATCGAAAATATGAATACTGTACTAGATGACAATAAAAAATTATGTTTAACATCAGGAGAAGTAATGGCTATGTCTAGTGTTATGTCTATGATTTTCGAGGTTATGGATCTATCTCAAGCATCACCTGCTACGGTATCAAGATGTGGTATGATATATATGGAGTCTGCTACACTTGGTTTCTATCCTTTTTATAAGTCTTGGATACATACAATTAATCCAATTTGGCTGGAAGAGAATGAAGAATATATATTTAATATGTGCGAATGGTTATTCGAACCTTTGATATATTTCGTTCGAAAGCATTGTGTACAATTAGTCACTGGCGGTGAAGTTAATTTAGTAATTAGCACTCTTCGACTAGTGGATATGTTAATGGAGAATGCATTAGAAGGTGAAGAAGATACTAGATATACCAGGTGTTGGTTCGTAGCATCTTTTATGTCGGCATTGGTATGGGGAGTAGGTGGTATATTGAACAGTGATTCTCGAGAAAAATTTGATGATTTAGTAAAAGAATATATTCGAGGAGAAAAAGGATTTCCTTCCGAAATTGATAGAATTGATGTATCTATTCCAAGTGAAGGTATGATTATTGATCATTATTACATGTATAAAGGTAAAGGTTGTTGGAAGGCTTGGCCGGATGCAGTTAAAGCCGTTTTAGTTAAAGAACAAATCAATCTTCTTCAAACTGTAATACCTACATTAGAAACTGAGAAGTATATTTATCTTTTAAGATTACATACTAAATATGCTAATCCTTTAATGCTAATAGGGCCGACCGGTACAGGAAAAAGTTTTTACGTTCAGAATTTTCTAATGAATAGTATTGACATGGAAAAATATACACCCGGCTTCATTACATTTACAACAACAACTTCTGCCAATCAAACTCAAGATCTTGTGCTCTCTAAGCTAGTTAAAAGAAGAAAAAATAACTACGGGCCGACTAAAGGTAAATTAGCTGTAATTTTTATAGATGATATGAATATGCCAGTTAAAGAGGTATATGGAGCCCAGCCTGCTATTGAAATATTGAGATTATATTTTGATCAAAAGCATTGGTATGACCTTAAAACTACTGAAAAGTTGTATATATATGATACATTTTTCTTTGGAGCTATAGGGCCAGTGGGAGGGAGTAGACAACTTATTTATCCTAGAATGTTACGACATTATAATATTTATTCTATAAATGAGTTTTCAAAAGAAAGTATGACAAAAATATTTACATCTTTATTGCAACTTGGGTGGAGAAGGAATGGGTTCGGGCAAGATACTCAGTCTACAATTGTCAATATTATAACAGCAACAATGGATATATATGATCAAGCTACTGAAGGATTACGCCCCACTCCAGCTAAGTCGCATTATATATTTAATTTGAGAGATTTTTCAAGAGTTATTCAGGGATGTGCGTTATTGAGAAAGGAATCGACCGAAAACAAAAAAACATTTATTCGTGTTTGGGTACACGAAATTATGCGCGTATTTTATGACAGCCTAGTAGATGACACTGATAGAACTTGGTTTTATAATGTCTTAAGAAAATCTACTAAAGATTTTATGAAAGATACCTTTGAGTCTGCTTTGGACCCTTACCAGGATGATAAAGGTGAAGTTAACCAAGAAAATATAAAACGTATGATGTTTGGATGTTATCTTGATACTGAAAGCTTAGAAGGTGAAAGAAAGTATGAAGAAATTCCCACTCGAGAAGCATTTCTCAATGTGGCATTAACGATGCTGGCCGAATATAATACTATGCATAAAGCTAAAATGAATATTGTATTATTCGATTACGCTCTAGAACACTTATCAAAAATATGTAGATTGTTATCAATGCCATCAGGTAATGCTTTATTAGTAGGAGTTGGAGGTTCTGGTAGGCAATCACTGACTAAATTGGCAAGCACAATTTTCGGCCAACCAATTTTTCAACCTGAGATCACGAAATCATATAGTGTAAAAGATTGGCAAGAAGATGTGAAATTAGTATTAAGAGAATCCGGTGGTTTAAATAAAGATACTACATTTCTTTTTACTGAGAGTCAAATTAAAGAAGAAGTCTTTATTCAAAATTTAGACAGTTTATTGAATTCCGGAGAAGTGCCAAATTTATATGGATTAGATGAAAAGCAAGAAATTCTGGAATTAGTGCGTTTAGGTGCCCAGGGAGGAAATCGCAATCTTGATATTAGCCCTTTACAAATTTTTGCTTTCTTTATCGGTAGATGTAAAGCTAAGTTGCATATTGTGCTTTGTTTCAGTCCTATTGGTAGTTCCTTTAGGACTAGACTTAGACTGTATCCGTCACTTGTGAATTGTTGCACCATAGACTGGTATGATAGCTGGCCTGAAGATGCGTTAGAAATGGTTGCACATCATTATATGGGTAAAGTAAATGTTTCTGATAAAATCAAATCTTCAGCGGTTATAGCTTGTAAGCAGTTTCATGTAGACGCCCGTATAGTATCCAGTGATTTCTTTATGCAATATGGTAGAAAAACTTATATTACATCAGCTTCATACTTAGATTTAATAAAGTCTTTCACTACTTTAACTAATCGTAAGCAAAGGGAATTACGTGCTGCTAAGCTTAGGTATACCAATGGTTTGGATAAACTAGGCCAAGCGGCAGAAGCAGTTGCTATTATGCAGCGAGACTTAAGTGCCTTAAAGCCACAACTAATAGTAATGGCTGCCAAGTCAGCTAAAATGATGGAAGAAATAGAAAGAGAGACAGCTATTGCAGATAAAGCAGCGGGACAAGTTAGAGAGGATCAGAAAGTAGCAAATGTTCAAGCAGCCGCAGCCCAAGAATTAAAAAAAGATTGTGAAGCTGACTTAGCTTTGGCATTACCTATATTAGAAGATGCTATTGCGGCATTAAATACATTAAAACCTGCTGATATCACAATAGTTAAATCTATGAAGAATCCTCCTTCGACCGTGAAACTGGTCATGGCAGCTGTATGTGTCATGAAAGGAATACCACCCGATAAAATACCAGATCCTAATAACCCCGGAAAAAAAATGTTAGACTATTGGGGACCCAGTAAAAGAATATTAGGCGATATGGGTTTCTTAGAGTCTTTAAGAAATTATGATAAGGATAACATACCCATTGCAACAATGCAAGTAATACGAAAAGTTTATCTTTCTAATAAGGACTTTAAACCACATATTATAGCTAAGGCGTCAACAGCAGCTGAAGGTCTTTGCAAGTGGATAATTGCTATGGACATGTACGACGCCGTTGCTAAAGTAGTTGCTCCAAAAAAAGCGAAACTAGAAGCGGCAGAAAGGGAATTTTCTCAAACTATGGCAATATTAGAAGAGAAAAAGGCTACGGTTGCGAAATTGGAAGCTAAACTAGCACAATTAAATGAAGCCCTAGAAGAAGCCAATATTAAAAAGAAAGCTTTGGAAGATGAGGTTCAATTGTGTATCGATAAACTTTTTAGAGCTGAAAAATTGATAGGAGGACTAGGGGGAGAAAAAGTCAGATGGACAGCTGCGGCCGAAAATTTGCAGTTACTGTATGACAATCTTGCTGGCGACATTTTAGTCTCTTGTGGAATTATAGCGTACTTAGCGCCTTATATACTTCCCATAAGAATTGCTGTTACTAGTAAATGGCGTGATTTGGTAATAAAGCTGGATATGCCACATTCGGAGCATTATGTTCTAAAAGATATTTTAGGAACTGATATTAAGATACAAAATTGGTGTATAGCTGGTTTACCCAGAGATACATTTTCTATTGATAATGGAATAATACAGGACAATTCAATGCGTTGGTCATTACTTGTCGACCCACAAGGCCAAGCTAACAAGTGGATTAAAACCATGGAAAAATCTAGCGATCTACAAATAATTAAATTTACCGACGGTAATTACATGAAAGTTATTGAAACCTGTTTAGAGTACGGGAAACCAGCTTTAATAGAGTGCATTTTTGAAGACGTTGAGGCACCATTGGACCCTGTTCTAATGAAAAATACTTACACCCAAGCCGGAAAAGAGTACATTGCTTTAGGGGAAAATGTCATCGAATATCATCCTAATTTTAGATTATATATGACAACGAAATTGCGAAATCCACATTATTTGCCAGAAGTTTTTAATAAAGTTACGTTAATTAATTTTGTACTTACGAAAGATGGCTTAGAAGATCAATTACTTGGAATAGTTGTCGCTAAGGAAAGACCTGATTTACAAGAAAAACGAGAAAAACTGATTGTGCAAGGAGCTGCAAATCGCGCGGCATTGAAACAAGTGGAGGATGATATTTTACGCACTCTTCAAGAGACAAAAGGAGATATTTTAGAAGATGAATCAGCCATAGAGGTGTTAGATTCTTCTAAGCTTCTCGCAATCGATATTATGAAAAAACAGGAAGCTAGTTTAGAGACTGAAATAATTATAGAAAAATTCAGACTTGGTTATAGGCCGATTGCGTCACATTCAGCCGTTCTGTATTATTGCGTTACAGAATTACCTAATGTTGATCCAATGTACCAGTATTCTTTAACTTGGTTTATTAACTTATATATAATATCTATTGAAAATGCAAATAAATCTAAAGATTTAGTAAAAAGATTAAAATTTTTAAGAGATACATTTACGTATAACTTATATAGTAATGTTTGCAGATCTTTATTTGATAAAGATAAACTAATGTTTTCTTTTATAATGTGCTCCAAAATGATGTTATCCACGGGAGAAATGTGTAACGATGAATTCTTTTTTCTGATTACTGGAGGTATATCTGTAGAAAATCTTTTAAAAAAGCCAGTTGAATGGTTGTCGGACAAAGCTTGGGATGAAATTTGTCGAATGAATGACTTACCTAGTTTTAAAGGATTTAGAAATAACTTCCAAAATCTTATAGCTCGTTGGAAAGAGGTATATGATGACATAGAACCACATCATAAACCATTGCCAGGAGATTGGGACCAAGCATTATCGGGCTTCCAAAAATTACTTGTTATTAGAGTTTTAAGACCTGACAAGTTAACAATTGCTCTTTCAGACTTCGTAGAGAAACAAATGGGTACTAAGTATATAACACCGCCACCATTTGACATAGGAAAATCGTTTGGGGATTCAAATTGCTTAGCTCCTTTAATATTTATTTTGTCTCCTGGTTCTGATCCAATGGGAGCATTAATGAAATACTGTGAAAAAATGGGATTTGCTCATAGATTTAATTCTATATCATTAGGTCAGGGACAAGGACCAATCGCAAAGGCCATGGTAGAACATGCACAGTTAGAAGGTGGATGGGTATGCCTTCAAAATTGCCATTTAGCCGTATCTTGGTTGCCCGTGTTAGAAAAACTCATTGAAGCTTTTGACCTAACTAACACTGACCTTAATTTTAGATTATGGTTGACCAGTTACCCTTCTGATAAGTTTCCACAGTCTGCACTTCAAATAGGTGTAAAAATGACTAACGAGCCACCTACCGGACTACAGCACAACTTAAATAGATCATATTTATCAGAACCTCTAAAAGAATCTGAATTTTATGAAGGGTGTCCAGGAAAAGATAAAACGTTTAGTAAACTCTTATATGGTATCAGTTTTTTTCATGCTGTAGTGCAGGAACGAAAAAAATTTGGACCTTTAGGATGGAACATACAGTATGGTTTTAATGATTCTGATTTTCATATATCTGTAATGCAATTACTACTATTCCTTAACCAATACGAAGAGATACAATATGTAGCTATTAAATACTTAACCGGTGAATGCAATTATGGTGGCAGAGTAACAGACGATTGGGACAGAAGATTAATTGTGACCATTTTAGACAATTATGTAAATGCAGGTGTTGTGAATGATCCAAATTATCTATTCTGTGATTTAGGACAGCAGTATGGCCTGCCACGTAGATGTGAATACCAAGATTACCTAAAACACATTGAGTCTGTTCCTGTAAATCCACCTCCTGAAGTATTCGGATTACATATGAATGCCGGCATCACAAGAGACTTTTCGATTTCAATGGCTCTAACGGCTGCTTTAGTTTTAGTAGAAGGAGCTGGCAGTGGAGGTGAGGGTGGCAACACTGAGGTTATCCTTATTCAAATGGCTTCTGAAATCATATCCAAGCTTCCAACAGAATTCGATATTGAAAAGTGTCAGAAGAAATATCCTGTAGACTACAATGAATCTATGAATACCGTACTAATTCAAGAAATGGAACGTTTTAATAAATTGCTAAGAGAAATTAGATCATCACTAAACGATCTTCAAAAGGCAGTCAAAGGTTTAATTGTCATGTCGCCTGCACTGGAGGCGCTTTCAAATGCGATGCTACTAGGACGTATACCTGACAACTGGCGAAAAGTTTCCTATCCTAGTTTAAAACCATTACCGAGCTATATTACAGATTTCATAGAACGCTTACAAATGTTAGATAATTGGTATGAGAATGGTAAACCTACAACATTTTGGCTTTCAGGATTCTTCTTTACTCAAGCTTTTCTTACTGGATCGGTACAAAATTATGCACGATCTAAAAAAATACCTATTGACTTACTTGTATTTGATTTTGAAGTAAGAGTTGTTGATTACGAAAACACATCGCCAGAATGGGGCGTGTATGTTCAAGGGCTTTTCGTTGACGGTGCACGCTGGGATAGAAAATCACAGTCGTTAGCAGAACAGTTACCAAAAATACTTAACGACAATTTACCTGTTGTATGGTTGTATCCGAAAATGAAGTCAGAATTTGAGGAAGGTTCCAGGTATAAATGTCCTCTTTATAAGACTTTAGAAAGAAAAGGAGTATTAGCAACTACAGGGCATTCCTCTAATTTCGTGTTAGCCTTTTATATACCGTCTGATAAACCTTCTGCCCATTGGATTAAAAGAAGCGTTGCTTTATTGCTGCAATTAGATAACTAAGGCACATTTCACAAAATTGAGGTTAAAGCCATGTAATAAATATAACTGAAACGTGACACCACTTTAAATACATTTAAATAAATACACATTTTATTAAAAGTCTACACCATTTTTAATAAATACTTACACAGAACTAAATGAGCGCCTGTAACATTTCTAGCTCAAAATACATCAAATAACGTTGACTATTCCACCATTTCTCGAAGACATGTTTAGTACCTACGTGTTTTCTAAGATATTTAATTAAATGTTTTTTGTCAAGCATAGACAGAAAAATTCTTTGCTACATTGGATCAGGAACGAAAGAGAAAGGAGTCGGGTTGCACAGCTTCTACCTAGTCGTAGTAGGTAAAACAGTATAACGTGGGTAGAACGAACGTCGCATAGATCAGTTTTTTAATATTTTTAGATATTTTTATGGCTAGTACCTATTGTTTAAATTAAGTTTTATTCAGTAATATTTCGAGTTAAATATTTTTCTTTGATGTAATTTCTTGTTACTCAATTATTTTTAATGTTTACCTTTGTATTACCTTTGTAATGTTTACCGTTATAAAAAACACTATTACAATTTAATTGATTTGTTTTTAAATTTAAAACAACAAATCAATTACATTGTAATAGTTTTTTATAACGTAATAAATACATATAAAATAATTGTTATTTTCATTGGAAATACTAATTGTAACTACCTACTTAAATAAAAATACGAAATAAAAGATATCAATTGAAAGAATATTATTTTCCTTTTCTTCCATTCGGTTACGTTAAGCAAGGTCAGCTCGTTGCTACGAAGGTATGCTTAGAGTCTAAATCAGTAATTCCCAAAGTTGTCGATAACGACCCTGACGGCCTTCCAAATGGCCTCCAATTAACACAGCTCTTTATTTGAAACTTTTGTTACGAATAGGGATGAGCACAAGTTGTTGTAAACATGAATAATATTTTAGTAGGAAGTGCCATCGACACATCTTAAAAAAACTCAAGTTTCATAAACTAAGAAGCTTTATAAGCAGGCATAAGTTCGTTCAAGATTAAAAATGACAGTATCTTTGCTATCTTCGTAGTGTAGAGAAATTCGTGGAAAAGACCCTCAAATATTAGTTCATTTTCAAAAGGGGTTTTGGTCCAAGACAGTTTGGAATCAGACAGAATTAATCTTTAATCATATTGCAGGGATTTTTAAGATTATTATCCATTATTTTGATTTGGCCGCGATTGAATAGAACGTTCATGGATACGAGCTAACGTTTGATCTTCAACTAAATCAATGGTTTGAACGTCTGGGTATACATTTGGCCTATTTCTCACAAAGAGTCCGAAGATAGAAAGAATATATAATATAAACCATACGGCAAAAACATGTTAAAGGAATGTTTCCATACATTAATATTTATATTGTTTTTTTTAATACAGTACCCTCAATTTTATCATTGTTTTTTTTTTCTTTGGTACCGACCCGAACTTTTATCACTAACTCATGCGGTCAAATCTGGTCCTTTTGTTAGTAATTAAAGAAGCATTCAAGTTCCGTGTGGCTATATAAATTGTTGGGCTAGTAAGCGGCAAAAATGCGGCACTGTAACCGATTTCACTATGTTACCACTTACGGCTATTTAAAATAATGTACGAGTGTGCCGTAAACTCACGGCATCTTATCCGATCGTACAATGTTACCGCTTGCGGCACTCTATACACTTCCTATAATATATTAAAAACATCTAGTTGGTTTTATCGTGTAATAGCAAGAATAAAACATATTGTAAACCAGTTTCGGACTCACGTTTATTTTGTAGAAACAAGGGGCAAACCTACAGGAGGCTCACCTGATGGTAAGTGATTGCTACTGTCTATTTATAACCACCGCATGCGTACACTACTTAAAAACCGATGTTTTATTTTAGTTTCTATGATTGGAGTCGATTTGATTGAAAAGTTCACGTCTGGCGGTTTCAGTTTCTACAAGTTTCCGTCTGAGCTTCAACATCATGGCGCGATTTCGTTTCTGGAAATAAATAAAAATTATATAAACATATTAATTACGCAAATGTTCTCAAACGGTGGTCCATACAATGAGTGATTATTTTTTTATAATAAAACATAAACCGACTTTATTATAAGAATATCATCAGTGTACCTTTAGTATTATTATAGATAACTCAAAACATATTTGTCAGATCACGCTCAAATTTAAATAGGATCACATGAGAACTTCAATTACGACCAGCTCAAATTTAAATAGGACTAGCTTTCGAATATAAAAAGTTTAAATAAAAGCTAATGAGGTAATGACAAAAAAATATAGACGAAAAAGGTAGAGTCGGGCGGCCAGATGGAGCTACGGCCTGTGAAAAGTGTGTCGCAGCATGGGGATGCGCAAAACCGAGGACCGAGTCTCTTGACATTCAATGCTCTCCCATTGACTCGGCTATATACCTACAGCAGTGGACGAGTGTAAGGTGAGGCCTTTAGCGACTTGTTCAAAATTCTCGGGAAAAGGTTTTTACTTTACTTTAAGTCATTTTTTTATATACTTTGCAACGCGCGCCGGTTACAGCTAGTTTCTTTTATGAAAGGGTCTGTCTACATTTCTGTTGTCTATGATAAGTTAGGCAAGGGTGAGAGATCAGTATGACGGTCATTGCATTATAACGATAATAAATGTTAAATATGCGGCAAACTTGTTACCGAACCAAGTATAACTACAACATTTAGTCGACAAAATATTAAGTCTAATTTTTGAATATACTTAATTTAAAAACATGTTTAAAGAATTTTCAACCCGGAGATTGGACGTATAATCAATTTGTAATATATCCGATTTAGCGCGATTTAAGAAACGGCGATATTCATACAGCATGTTTTAATATGCAACTTTGTTCGAAATAGTAGGCTAGGTAAAACACGAGTACACAATTAGGTAAGGGGCACTACTAGTATACCCCACAATTAGCCGATGATATTAAGTCACATGATATAATTAATAGGTGGCAATTCTGTTCCATATCAGGCACAAATTCAATTGCGGCCATTTAAGATTTTTTTTTCAATATAACTGAAAAAACTGGTACCATGGAAGACCACAAATTAATTTAAACAAATTGTGGAAGTGTGAACAAAGTGTGTGTAGAGAAATTCGAGCGCCAAACATCTCGATTCAAACACACCCGTTCCGCTTCATCTCCATTTATAACTCTTTTCATGCACATATATTTCGATCAAATTGGACGAGAGTATATAAATATATGGTCAATATAATAATATGGTCAGTCGTGGTCCCCCACGGTACCGCGTTCCTTCTACTCTTGCTTTGTATATCTGTTTCGTCAGTCGTTCCTCCAGCCTGCCCTTTTTACACGGATACTTCTTTCACACCAACTCTTTCTCTCACTTCTGTGTAACGCACGGAGAACACAGCTGATTTATTTTGACCAAATTGCTCACGCCTTTTACGAAGTGACCGAAATCGACGAATGTATGAAAAGAGTGATGAATGTTGAAGAAGCAAATTGAG
>DVZW01000321.1:0-11106 GCA_018237805.1 Mesosemia grandis
AAGAAATCGAAAAAAAATAGAACCACAAAAATAGGGTACCTATTAAAAGTAATCAGGTAACAAACATAAAAAAAAAAACTCTTAAAAAGAAAGAGAACTCTACTTATATAAAAGGTCAACCTTACCTTGAAACAGAAATAAAAACAAAAACACTTCTACGTCGATATAGCTGTGATATTCAATAGAAACAAAGGCTGCGATAAAAACTCGGTACACAATTTAATCCGAATGAACATTCGGCTACGTTACAGCCAGTTTCAGTAATAAATACAAATATCATTACACCGTAACTTTATATATCAGTAATTCTACTTTGTAGAACAACCGACGAGTACATGCGTTACTATTAGATAAAATGTTTTATAGCAGAAGGGAGCAAACGAACAAGAGGTTCACATGATGGTAACTTATTGCTATAGCTTGTCTAATTACAACACCAGAGGCGTTTTCTTCGTGGTCAGTCTTTGAAATGAAAATTAAAAACTAAAAAATGAATGAAAATAAATGCCATCACGTGCATTAACGTCGAAGGGGTAGGCCAAAGTGAAAAATACTAGTGGCGTTAGGTGTACTAGTATACTCACGACTAGCCGATGATATTAAGTCCAATGAGGTTCCCATCCTACGCAGTAAAGAATTTTTTTCAAAAAATACGAAGATTTTAATAAATTGTATTAAATAATGAATAATGAATATGTACCTATTATATTCGATATATACACTTCCTACCCCAGGAAGAAGTACATTTGGTGCACTTCTTTGCTACTCGTGCACCCAACATTAGCCGATCATATTTAAGTTCCACGACGTGTTATGTGGCAAGCCTCTCGCTACATAAAGCGAAGGCCAAATGGACAGACTAACATTTGTTTTATACGGGTATAAGTATAGATATTTTTTACGTAAACGTATCAATATCGTCTGTAATTCTCAAAGCTATTAAATACTACTAGCTGACGCCCACGACTTCGTCCACGTGCAAAATACATTCAAAGCTATCCCACGGGAACCGTTAATGTATTCGGGATGAAAAATAGTCTATGTGTTATTCTAGACTATCTGTAAGCTAAAATTCGTCTAATACCTGATGTTTGTTACTCTTTCACACAAACACTACTTGTATTTGTGTGAAAGAGTAACAAGCATCCAACCATACTCACAAACTTTCATATTTATAATATTAGTAAATTAAGATTGATGTGATTGTTTTACTTTGGGAATCTAATTTTGGCAAAGGAATATAACAAGAAGAAAGATCTCCAGAACACTGTCGTCTTTAGTTGTTATTGAGCCAATCACGAAACTGTATCTTGCCTAAATACACTGGCTAGTTTACTTCCTTAACTGGAATACCACAATGTCAGATATTGAGGCTATAGCGGCAGGGATAAGTTACGTGCTCTACCAATGAAATTGTATCATTGTAATATTCTGTCACCAATAGCTTGGTAGTTCAAATCGTCAAACATCCATCTTCCTCCTCCGTCGATTATCCTCAATGCTTAGGGTCGTGATGTCAGCGAATATTCTTCTCGTGGACTACGTTACACTAAATAGTCTTCGTCGATATGGATGCCATTACAGGCCGTGGTGTTCAACATGGAGTTGATTTGGTCGGACCAACGTATCAGGCTTCCTCTGGGTATATCGTCGAACATAGACGAAATAAATAAATATTTTTACATTTCAAATAAAATGTGTTAACGTGATACATTACGTTCTAAACGCTTCTTAAATCAGATGTTTAGATTGAGTGACCTTTCTTTAAAAGTTAGACTTGCTGAGCTGAATATGTTTGCCAGGGGTAAATGTGTTTGCGGACGGCTTAAGAGATCTGAGCTCCCAACAACTGGTGTGATAGAGATATTTGTCACGATTTTTATTTTACTATATTGTTTTGTTTACTACTTATCTACCAGATAAACCCAATGAAGATCTTTGAGAATATAAAATAAGACGCATAAGAATATCGTTTTTTTGGAAGACGAGGAAAAGAAAATACCCGTAAAAAGGTATAAAATACACCAAAAGACACTGACGCCTCTTCTTACACATAAACGTCGTAAACCTTACTCGATAGATAGTCGAAACCTTTTTCAATACCATTTGGGAATTTGGATACCATGTGTTATTATTATGTGAAGGTTAATTGTGAGACACCAATGAAAAACTATCTTAAAACATACTGTGGAACCTCAAGAGACGTTTCTGCCATATATAAAAGGAGTAACTTCAAAATTTGACAAGTTTTGAGTGAATACTCAATAAAAACCATAATTACAGTATCACAGAAAATTAGTCTGGTTCTACGATCACTAGAACACCCAGGAGTATATATTAAATAGATTGCAGCAGTGGGAGTGCCTATATCGGACAAATAAACAGAGCAATAGCTTGCCAAGGAAAAGAACTAATAAAAGCGGTAAAGAACAACGATGTCAAAAACTCCGCAAACGCTGAACATTTATTAAAGTCGGGTCTTAATCACTGGATCGAGTTACACTGCCCACACATATTATCGACGCAACGCCATAACACAAGACTTGTTAAAGAAGCCTTTGAAAGTCGTAGACATAATAATTTCAATCAGAAGGATGGGTTTAAATTGTCAAATGGGTGGAATTCAGTGATAAGTGCGAATAGAGACAAAATATGGTCGTTGTATTGGAAAGACAAAGGTTCGGTTAGTGTTTTTTGTCGAAGTGACTTTCGTTCGAGTTCAAGTAGTTCAAACAATAGAACCAGGAAGAGGGTAGACAGACTTGTTTGCTCACAACTTACAGTTTTCCTACCCGCTATGCTTCACTTCATGCGTCATAATGGCAACAGTGTCAAAATATCGGGAATTGAATCCAGAAATAAATCGCAGCAAAAACCCGTTAAATATTAACACTAATATTATTAGTGATGATAATAGCGATAGTTTAAAAGTGTAAATTTAGATATCGATGATCTTATAGGCACAATCCCTGGCCCATGAATCAAAAAAAAAAAACTATATGATTTGGTGCAGTCATTCTGAGGTTATGCGCGTTTTAATTTGTAGACACCAATTGGCACCCCGACTAAGTCCGCATGAAAAGCACAAACAATCATATCCTATGGGAATAGTAAAATTTCTCAGTCTACCTGTATGCCAAATTTTATTCAGATTAGCCTATATTTTTTTGGTGAAAATAACAACTATCCATCCATTTCACACAAATTTACGTATTTATAATAATAAGTAAGAAAAATGATAAGATACACATAATATTTATTATATTTTTAAGTAAGAAGTAAGATAAGAAAGATACACAGAATATTTATTCTAATATAATATTTTTTCGGAATATTAACTTCTCAACGCAATGACTGTAACAAAGTCGGGAAATCGCTGTTTACATCATTGTTATTAACACCGAGTCCTTTCCAGTCCCTGTGTATTTATGTAGATTTCCTTACCTGATAACGTTTGAATAACTTCATTGATTTAGATTTGGTGGGTCAGAATAATTTAATTTGTAAACCCTAAGGTACAGATTGCGTTTAATGACGTCTTGATTATCAAACATTGAAAAAATATCTATTAGCTGTTGATATTGGGCGATATTTACTGTTATTTATTGAGCGTTATATTATGATTATTATATTATCTATCGATTGAAATGATTTTGTGTGACATTAACAGAGTATGAGAGGTTGGATACCGTAGTAAACTTTCTACTCAAAGTTAGAACAGACTCTGGGGAAGTACCACCATATTACAGAAGATCTCAGCTAATTAACGCCTCTCTATCCTACAGAAAATCACAGCCAATAAACACTACTTGTCGGTAGTCTTTTGCTGATCCTGTGGTGATTTACGTTTTAATATCGTCTGAAGATTAAATTAATGACGGAGGACTTTATACTTATGGTTATCGACTCTTGAAATAAATATAACCTTCACAAACATAGGTGGTAAAAAGGTTTCAAGGAGTTGGCAATATGATGCTACTAGCGTAACAATATAATATGTTACATTGACAGATTACCATCACGCGGACGTAAGATTATTACTCACATTTATAGTAAAAAACTATTACGTATATTTTATTACATCTCGCCACATTTGAATTCTTGCGACTTGACGACTTTTGTGCCGAGTTAATGAAGAGAAAAGAGGGTAGGCAGAAGAAATTTTGTTAGAACTTAGTGGTTCCACATATAAACAAACGATATTACCTGCGATTATTGTGATTGTTGGCAAACCACCAAAATATATTTGAAGCAATCCCTGTCGAACTGTTTTTCAAAAAAACTAATAACACCTCGACAATGAAATTTTACAGGGGATTTTGGGTAGTGGTGAAGTATTGAGTATTTTGGGGGTAAACCCCAGAAGAAAGAAAATTATATTGTCTATTTAAATATATAATATTTCTTGAACTCAAATATCTAAACGACGAAGTCAACTGTTTAGGATTCATAATTATTATATTTTTTAACACCAAAGAATAACAAACTTCCATAAAATGTATGTGCAATCACATCTGATGCCAAGCCTACTTAATATATATAATTGAAATCGGTTCATTATTCTCGAAGTAATCGCGTAACAGTGTAACATTCAAACAAATATGTAACTCTTATTTGAAGTCGTTTAATAAAATTAATATGGGACCACTTCCGAAACTTCCCTACCTAACATAAAAGAATCATCAAAATCAGTTTATAATTGATAGTGTATTCGCGTAACATTGGGTAACATAAATACAAACAACCACACAGTCGAATTATGAACTTCCTTATTTTGTTAGTCGGTAAAAATTCAATAAATTTTTCATTCATTAGTACCGTTTAATATACAATTACGTAAATATATCGAGGGTAGCGGACATCATTGATAAAATCAATCACATTTTTAAAATATTTTATTGACACAGAAACGAATAAATACCGTCATAATTAACAATCAGTTTCAATCAATTCAAGCAACATTGTTATCATTCACAATCATTTGATATAAATGTAACTCTTAAAATATATTTTATATTCGAATTCGATTGATTCTATTAATATTTCATAAAATTATCTTTGATAAATTTGATGTGGATAATTTAATATGAATTAAAATTAACGCAAAGGAGATAAATAAAATTAAATATACTAATAAAATATCATCACACCCATTATCCACAAAGGAGTAGGTAGAGGTGAAACTAGTAAACACTGGTGGCGCTAGTGTGTACTAGTATACTCACGATTAGCCGATGATGTATATTTTTTTGCACGACCTGTGATTTGAAACCAGTACCTCGTGGAACTTATACCGCGGCGGTACCTCTATGCCAACGAGGCAATGATTAAATAAAATTAACCACTCATATCAATAATTATAGATAAGAGATTTACTCATAGCTACCTACCGCAGCTTTGCCCGTGTGCACTTCGTGATTTCGTATCTCTATTTAATCACTATAGTAACCTTTAAAACCCTATAAAAAATTAAAAAATATCCTTAAATGTTTTATTATTTTCCACACATAAATAAATATTATGGACAGTTTACTCGAAATGATCTAATCCCAAATCAAGCAAATTATCTACTTCTGATATAATTGAACGATAGTAATAAATAGAAATTCATATATAAATACCAAAATAATCACCCATACCCAGAAACACAGACATCTGTGTTCATCACACAAATGCCTGCTCCGTCGGGAATCGAACCCGAGCCTCGTCGATTTTCGCAGTTAAGCGTGACGGCTAAACACTCGACCAACGACTAAATTCATCCCTTATTTTTACGGGTGTCGTAAAGGGCGGCTAGGATTACAATTCAGAGAATCCAAACATGCTGTTTCTACATATTATAGACTTCTTCAACCTCAGTGTTCCGAGAAAGTAATATCTGAGAACTTGTCTCCTGTTAATTAATTTCTTTCTACCATATAAATACCTACCCACCTATATAAATGCTATCAATTGTACATAGTCAACGCAAGCGCGAACGAATTCGTGGGCACAGCTAGTATGATATATATCAGTATCATTAGGTGTTATATTATCCGCTTAAATCAAGTTACCGTAACTACAAAAACTTTCTCGTACTGCAGCTTAATATGAACATTCAAACTATAGCTTATTACATCCTGTGTGCTCAGCAAATGATAAATTTTAATCTTTCAAGAAACTAATTAAGCTTAATTTATTTTTTTGGTATAATTGTTTTTTGCTATATAATTGACAGGCTGTCACCCGCGACTTCATCCGCGTGTAAAACACGAACGAAGCTATTCCACGAGAACCGTACATTTTTCCGGGATAAAAAGTAGCCTGTATGTTATTCTGTTGTATAACCTATATTTCTTTAAAGTATCATCCAGATGCGTCCAGTGATTTTTTCTGAAAGAGTAACAAACATACATCCATACTCACATAATATTAGTAAGATAAGATAAGGTAAAATCTAACATTTAATTGGCATATTTACCAAGCATAACTTTACTATGGAATAAAGTGTCAGATAAGGTGTTTTCGATTGACATACGACTTGGGAACCTTCAAGGAAGGAGTCTATTCATCCCTCTTACGCTGGCAATTTGACTGAAACGCCTCTGATATGACGGTTATGCATTTCCGGTGGCGATCATTTCAGTCACGGTGACGGTGACTTATTTAGCCTCCACTCAACGCTTACGAGCTTCTTGGCAGGAAGGTAGTTGCTTTAATCATCAAAGCATGGTCCATCATGGTGTAAAATATTGAAATACCCAACGGTATTAATCATGTTCATATTCAAATGCAATTCAATAAGAATCGAATAGTTTATAAAGTTTGATTTTATTTATAGAAATAAATTGGAAATAAAGACAAGGGCTGCTAAATAAAGACAACAAGATCAATTTGTAAGATTGCTCAGGTGTAGAGCGAGAAGCTAATTTTAAAGAGGATCCTTGATTGCTATAAAGTGTCGTCTGTGAGGTAGTTTCATTGCCGATGAAGAAATAAAATTCCTTTAGCAAATTGTGTTGTTGCGTCGCAATGTTAGAATAAGTACGTTTCAAGAAATAGACTTGGAATAGAGCTGTCTTTTGTTTTACCTTTTTCTTATGTATTGATTATAAAACAACGAATATTTCCCGGGAACCGGGTTGAGAAAGAAGCGGTAGTATCTAATTACGGGCACTAGTCGCATTTGAGTATTTTATTTGCACCTTAGCTTACCCTTTGTGGACAGTAAGGTTCATGATATTCATTAAATTTATTTTTAGCTCCTGCTGTCTCTTTATATTTAGAACAAACATTTTACGAAAATCTAAAAAGAAAGTGTTCCTTCATTTTTAGTTTTATCAAACTGTTATACGTTCTTAATTTATCAGCAAACAATTGTTCTTTAATAAATAGAAAGCTATTGTTGAAGCAGACTGACATCCAAACAATTCCATTGGGAACTGGTCGACTAGCTTTGAATAAATTTGAGCTTACAATTTAAGAAGTACAAACAATGTTTGAGATTCACTTGTTTTTCAAACATGGTAAATTAATTTTATTACTCTCAAATTGACCTAATTGTATTGTCAAATCATTCGACTGCTGAAATAATAGCTTACGGCATTTAAAACAGATTGGCCGTTTCAAATTCTGACAATAAACGTTGCTTCGTTACATACTTAAAAGGCGGTTTATATATTTTAAGTATTATTAATTTGGTATTTTTAGGGGGTGAATTTGTGGACTGAAGAAACGTGATTTGTGTCTGCCCCTTTATGGGTGATAGGGCGTGGATTTACACACATGAACACATTAAGATAGCTTAATTAATTTCATGGATAAAGATGTATAAGATTCTCGTTCGATTGCCAGTACGTGTTTCCTTTTTGTGCACTTTATAGATTTTTAAGTGAATTTTCAGTCTGATTGGCTAATAAGTTCTTAACATTTTTTAAGACTTAGGTTAGATTAGGAGATAACCATCGCGTGTAGATATTTTACTTGTTGATTTTAACCGGCAATCGTCGCGCAATCTTAATATGATTAATGTATTACTTATTCATATAAGTTATCGAGATACAACAATGTGGTGTATATAGGCGACGGTTACCTTTTATCATCATGCGATCTTTCTTCTCGTTCGCTTTCCTTTGATATATAAAAAAAATGTTATCGCAGAACGATTACTTCTTGTAGTCACGATGATGGTTTGTTAATCCTTCGCTCTTTGCTCGCTTCGCTCTTGTCTTACCAGGAGAGCAGTTGGCCTATTCTTGACACGCAGGCTAGATCAACACGGGCTTATAATTACCTGTTAAAATTGTGTCATATGTATGAAAACGTTGTATAATATATAAATTATATATTTAATCGTCGGCACTTGGTGAAATGCCATTGTTAATTATTTAATATCACTTGTACTATTTTACTAATTTATTTAAATTAATTAAATTTATTTAAATTAAAAACCAACAGGTTTTGCTATTTAAAATTTCTGGAGGATGTTTTAAAGAGCAAAACCTATACCATAGTATCGTCATATCGTAACCATATATTTTAAAATTTAAATAAATAAAGTGAAATAGTGAAAGTTTCATTAAATAGTTAACGTTGTCTAAGTCATTAAAGACAATAGTTACGTTCGTAGTCAGTACTGTAGACGTAAAAATCCTTTAGGAAATATTATTTAGCAGTTTTAGGGATAACTTTGATTTGAATAATCACTTTATATAAAAATATGTTCGATATATCACAGAATCACATACTTAAGTAAAGTGTCAAATATAAAAATACATTAATAAATAAAAGCAAAACAACCGCAAGGCAAACACGTTCCCACTAATGCTCTGTATTCGACGGCTGCTTAGTGATTAATGAAGCTAAATCAGTTGCCCGTTGCTCGTTTTGCATTTGGTATTCACGAAAAACTCTAGTATTCGTATTTGATTTATTCGATTTCGCACGGTGTTATTACATTATAAGTGAAGGTCAAAAGTAACAAAAGGTTACGCACCATTAGATTTAGGTGACGGCTACAACTTACCATCCGGATCTCAATTGCTTGTTTGCCTTCGTATACTATATGATATACTAGGACGCCGCGACGTATACTTTGGGAACCCCTGGCCTACTCCATTCATACTAACTGCCTAAAATTGGATATCTTGGAATATCCAATCCATCTTAACCAGTTTGTTCGACTTCGGGGATTGGATCTCATGCATAGACCAACAACGGCACCGCGTAACAAATAAGGCCAAATAGAATTTAGTTTTTCATTTTCATCCGACTCCCAAAAGGAGGAGATTCTTTATTCGACTGTTTGTTGTTTTTATGTGTTACGCGATTACACTACCAAATATGAAACGGCTACCAGGCCCGCCTCACTCCGTCCGGGTAGGTCATTAGAAAATTTTTATCCAGTTCATCCCTTTACCGTTCTTTCGTCTTCTACCTATAAACTACTTGTATTCAAACATGTTAACATAATTTTCCATACAAATTTCCCGTTCATGTGGTTTCCGTCCCCGTGGGAATAAAAAGGACCCCAAATGCAAAGTTTGAGACTCCTAGCACTTGTAATAACCAAGTTTCATACATACTATTAACTCCAAAAAGAACCCGTTAAGTACCTAACAAACAAATACCTACATAAAAATTACCCCCACACTAAATTTTAAACTTTTAGCACTTGGAGTTTCTGATTTTTCGTGATGAGTGAGTGACCTTTCGCTTTTATATTTCATTTATATTTTCAATGATTATTTTTTGTTATGTAGATAATGTTTCAAAGTAGGTTCGGTACAAATTTTATTAATTGATTTTTAACAGGAGAAGTAGGTACACTATGTATTTTTGCGCAAGTCCATTTTTGTTTTCATCGATAAAAAGAAATAGATGTCTTCACCTCATTGGTCTAGTGGTACCGGTTTCGGACTGTCGTACGAGCGATGCACAAGGTCTTGGGTTCTTTTCCTAAGTCGGGCAAAAAAATATGATTTAATTACTGTTTCAGTTTTTCTGAAAACCTAACTTTGGATTGGATATGTGCCCGATAGACATGCCATCTGTCATATCAGTAGATTTCACATGGGTGTACTGTGAGAATTAGTTTGAACATACGTAAGTGTGAACTAGTTTCACTCCCCGCCCCTTCCGCGACAATGAGCGTTATGATTTTTATTTTATATTCTTACACCTTAATACATCATATGTATTTCCACGAGGAAAATGGTGAAATTTTTTAAATATTAAATTTCCCTTGACAATTTCACCTTTCTCTGCAGCACCACATAACCATTAAATTGATTGGATAGAGACTTGCATTTCTCCAATAACGAATTCGTGGTAACGTTACAGGTTTGTTTGTTTTAATCAATTTAATTCAATCATACGTAGCTTATGTTCGGTCGCGATACAGTCCTTGAGTTTCATCTCCTTCGTGGGAATCTGTCATCTTATAGTCTTATCACTGAAATAATTTAAGATAACTTTAGTACGGACACATTCTAGAATTATGTCATAGTGGAGGTCCGTCCCGGCTTTGCCTGTGGCACATAGTACAATTTTTATAGCCTGCCTCCATAAATGGTCCAACACAAATTCAAAATTGGTCCAGTAGTTTCTGAGATTAGGGCGCTGAAATCAACATACTCTTCAGCTTTATAATATTTGTATAAATACAGTCATAATGATATCAAAGAAAATGTATAAATAAATATTAGTTGTAAGAGGATGTTAAGTATCTTGCGTAATTTAACCGGCTACCTTACCATCTAAATCGAAACACGTCAATGACAAACACCAACGCTACGTCACAGAAGTTAGGAATAAGAAAGTGGATTCCAATCCTAGTGAGTCAAAGAAGCCTTATGAGCTAGTATAGTGTGTGACAAAATACCCGCGCAAAAGACTTGACTAATTTGTGAGAGTGCAAATATTAATATCGACCACAAATAAAAAATAAAAATATTAACGGATGCTATGTTATGCATGTATTATACATATAAACCTTTCTCTTGAATCACTCTATCTATTAAAAAAAGCCGCATCAAAACCCGTTGCGTAGTTTTAAAGATCTAATCATACATAAGGACAGACAGAGGAAAGCGACTTTATTTTATAGTATGTATTGATAATATAAAA
>DVZW01000322.1:0-11104 GCA_018237805.1 Mesosemia grandis
GCCGTCCTAGAAATTAGTATCTGTAGACCTTCGCCCATTCATCAACTTATCGAAATAGATCTTTACAAAGTATGGTTTTGATATATTTTACAGGTCGGGGTGAAAGCGAATGGGATCGGATGATCCACTCGAACTCCAAGAACGTGATTGATGAGACGAACGCAGACATCGCCTGCGACTCCTACCATAATTGGCGGACAGATGTGGAGCTGGCGCATAATCTAGGCCTGCATTTTTATCGGTGCGAATAATAGCCTATACTTTTAAACGCTACATAAATAACAATCAATGGTTTGACGTATGACATGACTTAAGGCATTGGACCGATCTGTTTTTTTGATGCGTTAAAAATCTTCAAAAAAAGATTATCGGGATATTATTGGAAAAGTCGAAAATTTGTCTGAATTGAATAAATAAATAAATATTATCACGTCCATTACCCCGAAGTGGTAGACAGAGGTGATGCTAGTACACTCCAGCGGCACTAGTATACTCACGACTAACCGATGATATTATGTCCCGCCATGTGACAGGTGGCAAACTTGTCGCCATATTGGGCTCATATTCCAGTCTCGGGTAGTTAAGTTTTCAGAAAATCTGAAATCTCATCATACCATTTTTTCAGCCGATCTGGGGCTCGCACTCGTGCTTATTAGCCCAACACGGTACCGTTAAGCCAACGAGGCCTATTTCATTACGTGAAATGTGTGATTGTTATATAAAATCTCGTATCACATAACTAGTTCTGGGTCAAATTTATTTTTGTTTTTTTTTATAAAGACGTGCGTTTTTGTATAGAAAATTCGATGTCTAACGAAACGACTATTTTAGTTTATTTTAGCAGCCATAAATCCAGCAGCCACAAGTCTATTCAATAGATGTTGGTTTATCATGATGGCGCGCGCTGGTTACAACAGTCACCAACAGTGGGACTAGCTTGTAAAGTTATGGAATAACATGCTTGCTTGAAAACTATGACAAAACTAGCCTACATCTGAAACTCAACACACTCATTCCCCTGCAATAATGTAATGAGGCCCAAAAGTGAAAAAAATAGACTAATTTAATCACTAGTTATTATTAATTACCAGAACGCAAAGTAGCTTGACGAGGCTCGTCCCCCCGTCACGCCTGTGACGTGAAATCTATGCTCACCCGTCTACAGGACGATGGGCGTGAAGATATTTTTATTATTTATAATTCTTTATTTTATATTATAATCAGTCACACCTTTGTCGAATGCGGTATTAAAGGTCACTGAAACCGACGAGAATGTTGAGGAGGCAGTACAGGTTTGTGCGACTCGTGATGTTTAGCGCACGGTTCTCTGTGCGTATCCCCCCAGGGGCTGGCGTGATGATATAATAATATATAAAGAATAATTGTATATCTTTAGATTCTCCATATCCTGGTCAAGAATATTACCTACAGGGCTACCAAATAAGATTAATAAAGATGGCGTTCGTCACTACAACAATTTAATAAACGCTTTGATTGAAAAAGGAATTGAACCCGTGGTAACGATGTACCATAACGACATGCCACAGAAGTTGGCTGATCTGGGTGAGTTTTAACTTTTTTATTAGGAAAAACTAGCAGACGGATCTCCTGATGGTACGAGATAACCGGCGCCTTTGGAAACCAAAGGTTAGTAACAAGATGTATTGACAATCACGAGGCTGAGATGTTAAATCTCTGAAGTAAGTTTACCGATTACCCTATATGTATAATTTGTTAATTATTTTAGCAGACTTACACTTAATATGGAGTTGGAAGCTATCCAGATATAAAGTACCCATTATTTTTGTTATTATACTATCATCACCCCAGGTTTCTCGCAAAGTACGCAGTGAAAATCAAGCGCCAAACGTCACATCTCAAAAATACCCGTTTTGCTTACTCAATTTTCATGATTCTTTACAAATAAGTAAAATGTACCTGCTAGTTAACATTATAATAGATACAACAATTTAATGCCACAGTCTCAGCCTCACACTGAATAAGCACTAAAAGTATTCTGTAGATTAATAATTACCTTAACTCTTAATTTGATTTTATACAATTACCATCATGGCTAAATTACGCAGTCAAATATATAAAATTGTTCGCAACATATGTTTGTTGACAAGTGTAAAATTAAATAGAAAAGGTATTAAAACCATTTCTATTTAATTTTGAATTTGGAATAAATGAGTTAATTTGCAATTTACTATTTTGTGCTAAATTCAAAATTTCGACATTATCATCTATTGTATAAGTTTCATTTTTACCCAAGGGCCTTATACTATAAGTTGAAAAATAAGAAATGCCATGTATGAATTCCGATAGCTATAATATATCATAGAATGTCTGTTCTACTACACCGGCATCTAAATATTAAACATATGAATCTCTGAATACCTTACAATGCATTGTAAGATGCATTGCACTGGGCGAATGACACAGCACGTCACGCGTCATGGCTCGCCGCCCCCTTTTGTACAACTCACGTGCAGCGTTAGGTGCTTTTCATACTGATATTACTCTGTCCGAAATATCTTCCTAGAAATAGAAATTCTATTCGTATTTTGACACACAATTTATATTGTCATTGAGATAAATTGTGATCAATTGTAAGAAGTTATAGCATCGTTATTGTGCTAGTTTCTTTAATATATCATGATAGAATAGAAATGTAACATCTACATTATAATAAAAAAAAACCTCTACCACGACCACGACTGATTTAACTCGATCAAATTGGTCGTGCATTAGAAGAAGAGTCAAGAGTCACCGAAACCGAAGGGACTGCATGAAAAGAGTAAAGAATGCCGAGGACAAAACGATTTCGTTTGAGCCGTGATATTTGGCGCTCATTTCCCTCTGCTTACCCCGTAAGCGACCTGGCGTGATGGTAATAATAATAAAAAAAACAAAAGTGTATTCTTGTACACTGTGCTTAAATAGCTCTTTGTCGGTTGTCTCTTACTATCAGAAGAGACTCCGCTTGTTTTACTTCCTTTCCTATAAAGACCGTTTTTGTTTTGTTTAGCGAATTCAGGTCAATCAATTGGTATATAACTATATATAGTCGCGAGTTAAATAACATGTATAGAAGCTTCTCAAATGTTATTCAATATTATATAAAATGCTATTCAAAACATATCTGTGCAAAAATTAGGGGAAGGTAGAATTTACACTTTAGCAAGTTAGTTATCATCCTAGCCCAATGGTTGGCAAAGCCCTGTTTATACCTTTGGTGTATATAGGGAGGGGGGGGGCTATTACCTCTTAGCATCAGTAGAACGTCCACTTATTTAATTTCCTACTCGATAAAATCACTTTTTATTGACTATTGAGACCATGTTATATCATGTACTAAAATAATTTATAAAAAAATACACAATTTCCATTAATTTACAAGAAAAAATTATCCTGCCATGGATAGAATTCGTAAGTTAGTAATAATTAGGACCGAGATTAAATTTACTTCTACCACAGCATGTAAAATATGAAAATTATCATATTGTAAGATCAATTGAATTATTTATTTATTCAATTTGAAATCTGATTCATAATATATTTTTCTTGTTATCAGAATTATGATAGAGGATTATTATGTTATGCGTATTTTTTTGTTCGGCCGACATACTTGTTTTTATATGATTGTATATATTTTCTGTGATACAAATATACATAAAATACATAGATTATTTGCGAAGACTGCATTAATAACAATACTGATGTACATACGAGTACTAACATACTAACAGTACCGATGTTGGTATAGATTGCACGAGATTTTTGGTTCGAACTCCAAGTCAGTCATTTAGTTTAATGAGGTTTCAGTATTTTCCGGACTTCCCGGGATTGGATATGTGCCTAATATGACGAAAGGCTTGTCACCTATTGCAAATAATTATTGTTGACTACCCGTGGGCAGCAATGCCATGAAAACTCTTAATTTTATTGGTATTTATCGGATGAGATCATGTCGCGAATATGAGGTCACTTAGCATGTAGTTTAAAAAATACTACTAAAATTAAACATATAATTAAAATTTATAATAATCATAACAAATTGGATGTTGTTATAGTAATAATAAAAAAGAAAGTTTTAAGAGATGATTGCTTTTGTATTTCAAAATAATATTAAAATGAATATTGTTTATGAGCGGTAAATCGAATAAAATTCCAGACACTTAATGATATTAAGTTACCAAGTTTAGTCAACTTTTAAAATAAAACAAGAGGATACTATTTTTTGAGCAGAAAATTGATTATAATTGTCGGCCATGTGATGTCATTAAGCTAAGGAGTTTAGTGAGTTTAAACTAATACAAAACCTTTTTAATAGCTAATACTAGAGCATAAAATCATAATAAAGCAGAATATTATCTCTAAGTATAACATCGATTATCATATATCTGGAATTTAATGTCATCACGTGAATGAGCTTAGTCAAGTTTAAAACTCAAACAATATCTATTAAATAGTTAATAGTAGAACAACACAAAATCTTAAAATGGATTACTCATCAATAATATACATAAACATGACTTTTAACACTTAAACAAAATTTATCGATTAATAAATATTAGAACAACACAAAGTCAGAATATGAATAAATGTAACCAATTTGGAGAAAAACAATTACAATAAGTCATTCGATATCATTATATCTACGAGTCAATGGCCAATTATAAAGTAATACAAAGCCATAAAACCTATAAACGGTAAATCGATTACAATATGTCATTCGTCATCAATCTAGCGAGTTCAGAGAAGTTTAAAAGTCAGGCGAGGCCTATTCAATAGCTCATAGTAGAACAACACAAAACCATAGTAAACAAAGCAAATCGCGTGAGCTCGTACCATACCAGTACGCGGCATTTCCTCCGTAAAGTAGACAAAACCGTGCTGCTCGGATATAAATTCATTGTAAAATA
The DNA here is from genome assembly GCA_018237805.1 of Mesosemia grandis. NCBI lineage: Eukaryota > Metazoa > Arthropoda > Insecta > Lepidoptera > Riodinidae > Mesosemia > Mesosemia grandis. The sequence continues at coordinate 4,929 of DVZW01000322.1, forward strand.
TTCTTTAGTCAGGATAATTATTATAATGGTTGTGTATTTTGGTAACAGTATATTATGAGATAACAATTGAGCATAAATAAACTCAAGTCACGAAAAGATTTTATCAAAATTGCTTTTACTTGACAATAGAAGGCTTTTACAGTATATTCATAATGTCTATTTATGTAAGCGATGATATAAAGAGGAAGAACGTACCATGGGCGACCACCACTTACTTAACTCGGCCAAATTGGTCGCAGCTTGGAAGAAGGTAGTGGTGGCATAAAAAGGGTTATAGATATCAAGGAAGCGAAGGTGTGTCTGAATTGTGATGTTTGACGCTCTGTTCTCTGCTTACTCCGCGTGGGACCTGGTGTAATGGTATAATAATAGTAATAATAAGAATAATAATAATAATAGGTGATATAAAGCGTTCCCTGAATTGTTTACAGTATCCTTATTAAGAGGATTCGTAAGGATAGACAGTACGTGATAGGTGGCCGCACCTAAAATTATGAACGTATAATAGAACGGAATTAAAATTATGAATTCAAAGCTATAGAAAAGTGTCAACCCTATAGTTGTGCTTTTCTCTAAAATTAACAAACTCAAGTTCGACAACAGTATTTGACGTTTGGACGTCAATCAAGCGGCCTAGCAATCATGTTAGGCAGCCTGATTGACTAATTTTCATGATTAAATATCAAGATCTCATAAATCGTACATTAATTAATAGATATCCCATGAAAACTGCAGCATTCACTTACGGTATGTAAGTGAATGCTGCAGTTGTGGCTTCACCTGCATTTCTCTAAGCATCTCAATGTTGCAGCCGTGGTTTTTAGCTCACATTAACGTCAACGTTTAAAGTCTTGGTTTGAAATTTATAGTTCATTTTTAAAAGGTTTACGTAAACTATTGTTCAACAAAAAGCATGATACTTAAAATATTCTATTTAGTTTCACAATGTATTTGGTTTGGTCTATTTGTTATATCTGTGCCCATATATATCATAAACGTCGGTTTGCATCTAGTACGGCAGATAGCAATAGAAGTACATCACCAATTTTCTCACTCATGCCTCTCAGAGTATTAAAACTATTAGCAGAGATAAGTAAAATCATTGTAAAATTGAGTGTCGCACGCGGGACCAAGAATTAAAAAAAAATGTATTTTGCAATAAATTTTCGCTTTGTTCAACAATTCATTTGCTTTCGTAAAATGATAGTGAAGAACCCACTGAATAATTGTAAATTAGGCATAAGTGTGAAATTGTATCATTTTATTACCGATGCCAATGCACCGCTTAAAAGTATTAAATCGACGCGGTCCATTGTTGGAATATATTGGAATATTTCGTGATCTAAAAAAGCAAAAATTTTATGCAACATTTTGTTTTTATACTTGGTCCCGAGGGCAACGCATTATTTTATAATGATTTTACTTATCTCATCTAATACTTTTAATACTCTGACAAGCACGAATGAGAAAATCGGTGACAAACTTCTATCGCTATCTGCCGGTCTGACTAGTTACAGTTGTGTTTGGGGAGTAACGTGAGCTTAAGCCAGGGTTAAGTGTCCAATGTGTCTGCTGAAGACGGCAAAGCACCCTTAGATTGTGAAAGACGTTGCACTCAGGATATAACGGTAAGAAAGGTATGAGCACACAGACACGATACTGCCCATCTGGATATTAACCATTAGTAATATTTTGCTACACTTAACAACAAATGTCCTTTTATATAAAAAATAATATAACAATTTTTATGCATAAAAAAAACAACCGAATATTTCTATGGAATCAGTTCTTCGCATTCGTCTCTTTGGCATAGCGGTACCGGTGTCCTCGGTTCACTGTCTTTGATTGGAATATGTACCTTATCTGACGATCGGCTTGCCACATGTCATATTACGGGACTTGACATCATTGGATAATCATGGGTAGTACGAGTACACACTGGCGGCATTGGTGTGTACTAGTTTGACCTCTACCGACCAGTTCGGGGCTAATGGGTGTAATTATATTTTTGGCGGAATAATCGGGTAACATCGCATAATATACATACAAAAAAACAGTTGAATTCAGAATCTCTTCGTCTCGGAATATTGCTCTATATTTCGTTGTATTTCACGCAGAACCTGTGATAAAATATACGATCTATAATATTAATGAAAAAATTGAACAAATGTTTTGATTTTGAGTAAGAGCTGGTTACAGAAAGTGAGTTTAAACATTCACCATACAGCCAATATTACAAATATTGGTAAAACGGTTTGGCGCTCGGTTTTATTTGCAAGGAACGCAGCGTAATTATACATACATACTATCATCATTACATAATATAAAACAAAGTCGCTTCCCGCTGTCTGTCTGTCCTTATGTATGCTTAAATCTTTAAAACTATACAGCGGATCATGATGAAGTTTTTTAAATATATAGAGTGATACAAGATTAAGGTTTATATATATATATATAATACATTCATAATATAATAGAGAAACACCGATAATTTTAGAAGTTTTTAATGTGATGTCGTAAAAAAGACATTCTATAGTATACTTAATATTAACATTGCACCCATGCGAAGCCAGAGCGAGTCGCTAGTTATAATAAATATTACATACAGAAATGAAGAAAAAAATAATTGTTCTTTATTATATTGTTATCTTCTCTTCATATCTTATGTCAGTCAGACCATATTTAAAGTTCATTTTGCTCTGATCCACATTTAACCCTCGTGACAACGAAGACGTGACGGGTGGTGGAGGCTGTCACCGACATTTGCGTACCCACAAGAACATTACAAGGGAAAAGGAAAATAGAATAGTCCCTAGATAGTATAATCCTAAGAACAAGGTAAAGTTAATAAGTGTGCAAGCGACATATGAATATATTTGTAATAAATGAGTCTCGGCACATATGTGATACCAAATCAAACCAACACGACCGTATTACGTCGTACTTTCGAGATGTGAGGCAAATCCAATGCAAAATTGAGCAGAAACCAAATTTTACTACGCATATTCTAATCACAATGGACTTTTTTATTAATTACACATGATCACGATACGCGTAACTGTGGCACATGAATTATGGTCACGGTGAGACAGGCCATATTTATATAAGTAATAATTAATGATTAAAAGGGCGACGGAAATTTAAAAACAAATGACCCCTATGGGGAGGGGGGGACTTACTTGCGTAAGTCGCCGGGTTTTACCATTGCAAGCAAGCACTGACCTTATAGCGGCAGAGAAAATGAGACAGTGGTGACGATCCAAGCTTTTTCATCTAGTAAAATGTATGTATTATTAGCTGTGCTTATCTTATATATACATGTGAACTACCGTAAATAATAGATTTGATAGAATTATATGTGACAGATCTGGAATAAAACATTAATCTTGTTTTAGGGCACATAATATTGTAATAAATAAATTTGGTGTATACGTCACTAGTGATTATTTTTAAATTTTATTCACCTGTCCGACACATTATAGGATATAAGAATGTTAAATCCACACTTTAAGTTTATATTCCGTCTGCCCTAATATGCTTGACGTTGTTTTCATGGTTGTTGTATAAGTCGCATTCAATAAGTTTAATTCGGTACCATGGGCGACCACGACTGACTTATCTCGACCAAAGTGGTAGCGCCTTGGAAGAAGGCAAAGTCAATAGTCATCGAAACCGAAGACAGTAGATGAAAAGAGACATGAGCGTCGAGAAAGCGGGTGTTCGAGTCGATACGTTTGGCGCTCGGTTCTCTCTGCTTACCCCGCAAGGGACCTGGCGTGATGTTATAATATATAAGTTTACTTATAAGTAATAAAGAGAAAAATACAGTTAGTGCCTAATAAATTTGCAATTTTTGTAAATTCGAATATTTCTAGAATTCTACCCACCCATTTATGGTAATGTGGGCGCGACACATTTATACTATGGTTTACATATTTTTGCATTTTTTTTTATTTATATAAGACAAAATAAATAACTTTGAGTAAAGTAAAAAGTGATAAATAAAGCTATTTTCAATAAATAATTTGCTGTTAAACGACAGTAATGGTCAAGCTATAAATATTACGATCACATAAAAAATTAAGGTGGTCATAAATATTTAACGTTCCATTTATTGAAGATAGCGGTAAACAGAAATTTAACTGGTTTGGGTATTTGATAACAATGGCTATATTTTGTGATATAATTGACTTTAAATCATATTTCATATACATACCCCCGTAGGGGACAGTAAATTACAAGAAATCACGACCATTTTTGCCTAAAGGGGCAATCAGAGACATTTCCGCGGTCTATAAATTTTATCCCTTGGTATAAATTCACCAATAGAACGCGTGCGGACCGTAGTCATAATCATTATCATTAGAATTCCAATGAGGTTATCAAGGAACGGGACTGAGGGTGGGATAGGACAGATTAATTCAGTAAAAAGTGGTTTGATTTGAAGTATTGGAATAAATTTTCAGACGTATTTCAGAAAATAACACTGGGAAAATATAAGATATATAGAACCATTTTTAGACAGTAGTTCTTAGTCACCTTTTACAACATCCACCGGAAAAAAAACTCTTAGATACTCTCCCGATACTTGGTAACTCATTTATTATGGTTGTGAAAAATACCACCGGGTGGAGAATATTTTTAACGGCACTTCAATTTCCTTTTCTCTTAGTCAAAAGTCGACTATGGAATATTATCGCTATGACAGCGATCGCTATGACTCCTCTTCCAACGTTTACAAATCTTATTTGCTTCTCTAATAACTACAAACATACAAAGCGTAAAATTTTACCAACTTATATAAATTGTAGGTTAATATTCGTTTACCTAACTCATTTTATCCGGAAACAAAATAAATGAAATAGTATTACAAAATAGGTGTAATATGTTAACATATTCAAACTGCGCTTTCTGCATTTGGAACAATTTTAAATGACGTCGACAAATTGGTTCGAATTTGCTTAAAATAGCACTAATAAAGATTGTTACCTCTTTAATTTAATACTTCAATGAACGGCATGTTTGGCGTCAATAACATCAGCGCTTGTCCTTGCCGTGTCCCGTTTTTAAGGTAGTAATATCCCAGTTTCAAGGTTGGCAATCGTTCGTATACACCTTTGATGTATACACGGTAACGACATTCTCTTTCGTTTTCCCAACGGTATCACGTGTAAATATTGTGATAGATGGCAATCCCCGCCTATCAACAGATTTGGCTTCCAATCACAGGCAATTTATTGATTAAATAATTCTTTTCGAAAAAAAATTTAATAGTTCACGACCATTATTCAATAACCGGGTAGACAGATACTATATTTCCTTAGTCCTGGGAGGTACCCCATAGATGCGACGACATGACAGGTAATGAGCCTTGGCACTGTCATTAGCATTCTAAAGAGTAAGAAGGAAATTACTGTGTTACGCGAAACGTGAACCTGGTTATGACACAATTCCTAGGACACTACTTTCACGGAAAAAGCTTTTGAAAGAAGCGCCGGTATTGTACATTGAAAATCGCCGCTGCCCATCAAAATCAAATCATCAAAATGTAAACTTTCCCGAAGTATTTATACATCATTAGAAAATATTCTACTACCGGTACGGATGGCTGGTTGTGTGAGGAAGAACCGGTAAGAACCTCCACAGTTGCTCTTTTTCTCTAAAAACATACATTTTAGAGTTGATTATATATAACTTATTAAGTAATCAATTATACATAACTAGGGGAATGGAGTATGTGTTCGATATAACCACCTGCTGCATCTTAGAGTCTGAAACCATCGGCAGGTCGTGGGTATTACTAGTACACATTGGAACAACTGAGGTGTTTCCTCAGAGAACAGGAAGAACCGCTAAGAACCCCCACAGTTGGTCTTTTCTCTCAAAATCTACATTTTAAAACTAATTATTTAAAAAGTTCAATACGTTTTTAAGCAGTAACAGGTATTTGATGCGTTAAATAAAATAACTGAATTGTAAAAAAAGTAGTAAATATATTTATTATAAATATTTTTTATTTACCAAGAAAATAGGAAAAAAAAGAAAGTTGAATTTTGTAAATAAAAAAATCACAATTCAACAGTAAATTTATTTCTGTGTGCAACTACCATTGGTTTTGCAATTGTAGCGTCCACTACATTAAGAAAAGCGACATCTAGTAATACAACGAGGAAAAA
>DVZW01000323.1:0-11098 GCA_018237805.1 Mesosemia grandis
AAAAACAATCGGAAGTTCCGACCTTTCGGAATCGGAACCGAACCTCCGTAACATCCCTAATATATACACATATAAATATATCATTTTGGTTATTTTCTCTTATAACATAATCGCTATGGGTCACTTTGTTTTGTATTCGTTTGTTTGTTTGAATTAAACATACAAATATGGAATCAGTATTTTATTTAAAACATAAAATGAAATTTCAGTCGAGGACAATAATTATTTATTTTCATCATTATTCACTCGAAACTTGTGCGAAACTTCTAGGTTTAACTTAATCTTAATTTCTAATTATGGTTACAAAAAAGTGCTTTTAAAGCATATTCAAATGGAGATGTTTCTTATCCTAATGGCTATAAGGCTCAAAAATCACAGACTTCACGATGAAAATCACACTATTTTTACCCCAATGCGTCAAAATGAGGATAATGATTTTCGAGTGTATGTCCCACCCTACAGCCCAAACAGCTGGACAATTTTGAGATATGAGCTGTATCGTTAGATTGGTCAGTTTTGTGGTTTGAAATTTTTTGTAGCCTATGTCAGTAACATAGGCTACAAAAAATTTCAATATGGCGCCCGCAAATAGAAAAAAAAGGGAGGGTTAATTGTTTTCTTTTTTGCAGTTCAGTTTTTGCTCTTGTGTGTTATATTTCCTTGTTATAACCAATGAAGGAGTAACCTTAGCATGTTCGTGTGCAAATGATTCAAGTAGTATAAATCCCTAAGCAATCGGGAAGTAAATGATAATTGTCATATTGTTATAAGTCGGTGTAGATAAATACGCGTAAATGTTTTATGAATATTTAAAATCTAGGTACATCAAAATCAGAAAAATTTTTCGCGCCATAGACAGAGACGGGCAAAAAATCAATATATGCGACATATGCATAAAAAGAGAAATTAATATTTATCCTCAATTCTCTCTTCTGTGTACTAGCGTGGTGATATAATAATAGTAATAATAATAAAAAAGTTTGCCATAATAACAAGCACAAGCTAAACTGTCAAATCAATCCAACCATTTTCAAGTTATGCTAAATCACATGGTAATAATTTTATTCATATAGAGTTGTATTGTGTATTATTTCTCATCGTTTGAACGTTTTATGTCTTTGACACTATAAAAGTGAAGACTAAGTGATTGTGTCTGTTTCTTTTACCGTTACCTTGTCTTTTGTGAAGACTTTATTCACCTACCTCTACACAAAATTATTCTGGTCAAGCGCACTAAAAATTGTTTTGCAGCTGTATGGCAATTATCAGATATGTGCTAGTAAATTTAATTATTGTTATAATTAAGCTGATATTAACTGGCAAAATGCGAATTATAGTGTATTTCAATGGCATCAAGTCGAGTATTTTAACGGAATCCTTGATTTTATTGTACAAGCGCTGATCTGAAAATTACCAAAACAATTTATTTCATAAAATCTGATATATATTTTTTCGTAAAGTAAGCCAAACAAGCAAACGGATCTCCTAATGTTATAATCGTGGCTTTTAGATTCGAAAATTGATAAGGATGTGTTGCTATCCTTGACACTGGAATATTAAATCTCATATGTAAGTTCTCCGGCTTAATCTCTAAACCCAAACATGACAATAATAAGCAAAAATGTTTTGCTAAAAGGCATAACAAAGGCGGCTAAAAAATCAGGCGTATCATCGCTGAAATTGATACCAAGTAGTGATGGGGAATTATTTAGCCTTTGGTCAGCTCTTCCGAACTGACTGACCGGAAAGCATAAGCCTGTCCAATGCAGGATAATATAAATTAATAACATTGTCCATAATTCCCGAAGGAGTTAAACAGAGGAGCAACTAGTACTCACGTGACACTAGTTCACCCGTTTCCTAATGATAGTTAAGTACCACGATGTGACTAGTGGCTATCTTGTCACCATATCGGGCACGTATCTACCTAATTCGGGGCAGTTATAATTTTCCAAAAACTGAAAAACTAACCGAATTTGTCCAATCTGTAGACAGAACCTTGGGTCGCACGTCAATACCGACATCGGTACCAACGAGCTGTTAATTCTATATCAAGCATACTATATATAATATATTTGATATATTGATCACCTAAACTAGCATATTCATTCTACTCATACTAAATTTAATTCTATTAAATATAGTTGCGGGTCCCAAGACAGGTTAGCTTTTTACCTGGGCATCCTGAGTTCATAGCTCAGTGTCATTACCAGATTGCCGCTGTTGATTCTGGCGTACTTCTGAAGTAAATTGTTTTATAGCTTGTAGTATTTCACTGTAATTATTTAAAGTTTAAAAACCAACCGGTTTCGCTATTTAAACCATCCTCAGGGCTACACAACTTAAGTTGTGTTTGTTACCGGTTGGTTTTTAAACTCTAAAAAACTCTCTAAATATTTACAAAACTAAATTAAAAAAACTCTAAATAATTACAGTGAAATAGTACAAGTGCTATAAAACAATTTTCAATAGAATTTTACCAAGTGCCGACGATTGAAACTATAAATTACTTCTGAAGTACGCCGGAATCAACATCGGCAATGATTGAATTCCTCACGATTGGTTTGTGCTTGATTTGGCGGTAGACTTGTTACAATGGTAAGGGATACTGTTGCGTGAACTACATATGGATGCACTTGAATAGTAGCTAAATATAATTATAATTATAAATAACATTATTGATAACAAAATTTGCCTTAACAAAAAAAATCAACCCAATAAAATCAGTCCAATCAGTTTAGCATCACAGAGATAAACTTACCGTGACACACAGATAATTGTTTCATTAAATATGAGCGGATCTTTCTTATTTCCATTAGTGTCAGTTCTATAAGAATTGCTGGAGCACATGCGAGAAATCCAAATAAGAAAACTATTACCACATCTTCTAAAATACTCTGAAACGTATGATATATATGGTACCTTAGAGATAAATTTCATTACAAAACATATTTTAATTTAATTTACCCGTCTTGGGCTGAGCTTCGTGTGAAGATTAGACCGACTGCCTTCCTGTCAGGCAGCTCGTAAATCGCGAGCGAAGGTTCAATAAGCCACCAGATGGTCACGAAGATTAGTGACTAGCATGATGTTATTGCTGCAGGAAAAGCTGTGGCTGTGTCATAGACACCGCCGTATATTCTACGTGAATACGTCTCGTAAAATTCTCGTCCGCATTCATTTTGTTACGTTTCCGGTATTTCTTGACTCGGTCATATGATGTTTTGTCGGTATATTTCGATTGCTCTTGAGGTTCCCTTTTGCATTTCTACGCGTGTAGGTTTATATTATATATTTTTCAATTTCATCCCCTAATTATATTCACAGTGATCATTTTTCACCAATGTTTTATTAATAATCGTTAGATTTTGACAACGAGCTGACGAAAACTTGAACAAACATTATAGCTTCTCCGTGTCGAGAAATTTACTAAATTTTCTGTTATGTATTAAATCGAAAATTCGAAACGCTGTAAAATGACCTCAAAATGGTTCAACGAAATGGATTCTCTGATCTTTTAGTTATCCATGGGTATAATTTAATTTTGGATGTAGATACAGTAGTAGGATAGATTTAAAACTACAACGATAAACTGTATCCGCCGATATTGTTATCATTGGGTTTCTGGATTGCCCCCGTAGCAAATTTAAAGACGTACTCAAAAGCCAGTACTTAGTACCAATCTGGACGAGTCATCGGTAAACTCTACCATAAAGTAGTGACGATAATGGTGATCTATGTAACCTTCGCTCGGTTCTTATTGGCTACCTGATATAAAAGCAGTTGGGGTATACTTCACACGAAGCCTAAACTAACACGAAGCGAGTAACATGACACTTACCTTATCACCTAAGATGTTTTCAAAATTTGTTGATACGTAGGATAAACACCTGATCACACTACAGGTGATTGGTGCCAATATCTGTAATAAAACTGCCGTTTTGCTCTAGTGGGTATCCAAAAGGGAACAGTATTTTGATTTTTCGAAAACCTTGGTTGACTTGCTAAGAATTAGTTCATTATTTGACGATGTGCGTAACACCAACTAAAATAATGGGCGCTTACCAACGGTACGTTGGCACATTGGTGTATTAAATTGTAACTCAATGCTTGTCATTGTTGTGTCCCAGTTTGGAGGAGGTAGCGGGTACATCAACGCAAGATAGAAGATAATAAGAAACATCCCACCCTACCTTATCTTTACATCTCTTAACATCAGGAAACCCGTTTACTTGTTTGCCTTTTTATAAAAAAAACATATTTAGCACCTTTCCTTCTTCAGGGATCACGGGTGCAATATGATGATAGGTATATATAACGTAGTTGTCACACAAAATTCAAACAGGGCTTAGACTAAAGGTGTATTTAAGTAATCTTATGAAATAAAGAAGTCATTAAAAATATATATCACAAGGTCTACACAAAAGTACAACCTCAGCGAACGTCTTCACTAATAATTAATTGATTAGTGGGTCGCCCGCAAAACTTCGCGTCTCTCTAACCGGCCAGTAACTTTATCCGCCCTTATATCATAACAATTTACGTATTTTTGTTATCCTCTATATTTTTCAGCATATCTACGACCTTAGCTCTTTAAAATGAAAACATGAATGTTTTTTTGTCCAACTATCGTAGTATAATCACTGGGACAAAAATCGGCTTACGCTAGTAAGTAATTTACTACCTAGCTACCATGTCACCAACGCTTTCACGTTAGCCTTAAAAAGTAAAAACAGTTCAGATTACATACCATCAGTTTTAACGCGATACCTGTTCCTTTGAAAGCATCGATTAAATCAAAATAATCACGTAGGTGACTTTCGACGTTTATTGTAACCGTGTCAACAATTTCTTGATCATTAGCTGGAATGACTATGTCAGACTCAATTGTTTTACGAAGAGCTCTCATAAAATGCCATAAAACTTCATAAATTGTATTTTTTTGGACTGTACAAAAAAACATTAAAAATTGTATAAACGACGCACACATAATTGACCTATTATAATTTAAAAATCCATTAAAAAAAGTGTTACGTGTATCTCTTTGAAAAAGACAAGAAATATTTATAAAAAAGAAACCAACAAATACAATATTGGAAATATAGACTTTTTTTCTGGTTTTATATTTCTTTTCATGGTATCTACATTCAATATTTTTCAATTTGAATGCGTATTTTTTGAGATTGTCTCCAAACAATGCTGACAGAAAAACTAGATAACAAAACTCCATTCTTGAGGCATTCGTAAGATCACAATATCCAAAATACATCAAAACCGTAGCGCTTAACATGCAGTATATTTTAGTAACATAACTCTTACATATGAACATATTACCCGAATACAATCCAAACAAAGAAATCATTAAACAAATTATCAAAAAAATAATACTCTGGTTTTTATATAAGGCATACAATTCCCAATTTATCATTTTGTTACGAACAGAAATTGAAAGAAATGATATCAAATTCGTTTAAATGTTAAATCGTTTATCATTCACTAATAGACAATCTTTTTTTTATTTTTTTAATATTCGCATTAGGCAATAGGACAAACAGCGTAAAGATCTGTATGTATTTGTTACTTAACATATTTTTTATAAACGCGCAATTCTACCGCAGCGACCACAAAGTATTGCTGCGATGTCTTGAATGAATATAATATGTACCTATACTTATTGATTCTATCGGTACAAGGTCAAAACGTATCTAGTCATAACATATCCGCAGATATTAATAAATGTTTTTCTTTTGTATAAATAGTATTTATTAATTATCTAAGAAATACAAATAATTACAAATAAATTTAATTTAAGATTATAAAATGAAGAAATTACAATGGACAATGGAATTTACAATTTATCACGAGTGTTGTGCATCCACATGTGACAACGGCCATTGTAACTTAATAGTAACGTTGAGCTTTCCACGTCTACTTAAGAAGCGACATTTATCCGCTCCGAATGCACCGAACAAGATGAGTAACTTAATCGCGCAAATCATTTTGTTATTGACAACATTATCATAGTAATTATGGCAATTCCGTAATTACATAAAAATTGCATATAAACGGATGGCCATTATGATCCGCCAATGTCATAAAATAACTAAATAGTAAATACCATCACACATGTTCATTAGGTATCATTATTCAGCCTTCTTTTCATCTTCTACTGCTGATCACATCCTACTCCTCATGTTCTATTAGTAACAATATCCAAGGAATTTCCATATCCAAGGAAGTATATTTGTTTTAAAGTAGATCAAAATTATCGCATACTTTTTTTAATTTAAATACTTTAGTAGTTATCACACATTTAAATCGATAATTACACGCAACCAAAAAATCCCTTACAGCGAAGGTAACTTTTTGTAATGACGTAGACACCTGACATCACTATCAAAGCACAAACAAATTAATCAAAGGAAAGAAGCCGAGCCGAATCTCTAGTATTTGTATCAATACAAGTTTTGCATTATATTTATTATTTCATAGATATATTATTTAATATTTTTATTGATATATTATCGCCTCGTAGGCATAGTGGTGACAGTGTCATTAAAACATGCACGAGGTCCTGGGTTCAACACCCAGGTCGGGCATAATTGAAAAAACTTTTTCAAAATTTCGGTACAAAAATTCGAATTTTCTGGAAAAAATTCACTGCCCTAGATTGGAATATGTGCACGATATGGCATTGAATTTTCCACCTGTTACATCGTCGATTGGTTGTGGGTATTGCAAAAAAAATTCAAATTTAATAATGAATGTTTTTAGTTCTATATCCATTTTACAATGCAATATTTTTTACAGTTTAGGTACTACGGTCAATTATATTCGACGACGACGACTCACATGATAGTCTTTTGTTCATTAGCGCTCTTCAATAAAAGAATGGAGCTAAATAAATTTCATAAACAAAAAGTCCGAAAAAAAACAACGTTTCATTAAATCACGCTACGAGCGCTGACATCGTTTCGGCTATCCTCTATCTCTGTCTGCACGAAGCGAAGTATAATCATATTTTTTAAAGTTTATGGATTCTGGCAGAAAGTGCTGCCTGTATTGAACACAGTACTGTGTGTACTGTGTTCTGTAAAGAATGACATGATATCAAATGTTCTTCCAAAGAAAATATAAAAAAACCGCTTTATACTTTAACGAATTCGCGGTACTATTTGAAAAACCTGGTACCTGCAGAAGTAAAATATACCTTACGTAAAATATCTATACTTTCGGTCTAACCTGTGTTAGAGTAGAGACACTGAAAAAAATCTTTCATGTCTTATAAAACATCGAGCTATAAATATAAAACATTCAGCTCTTGGGCTATTTTTAACACCTGTAACAGGGGCGGGATAATATATTTATAAGAATAAAATTTACACGTGGTTAAATAAATTTTTATTAGCTTACATACCGCGACAAAGCATGCAACTAATAAATAACAAAATTTCCTACTTACAATAACAATATAAAATACTAAAAATTACACATACTGAAACAATATCAGACACATTCTAGCATATTTTTTTAATATTTCTAGATTTCACCTAAGACTGACTGCAGGAACTCGATCAGTTCCATAGAAACATTAATGAATAACATATAACTCCATGTGACGAACTTTACAAAAACTTTCTGAAAATTATTAATTGTAAAAAGTCGTGTTTTTGAGTTAATAAACTAAACTAACCATTTCTATTTTCCGTATAACGGGGTTAATTTAAAAATAGGTTTAACTTCTCTCAGATCACTTCTTTGGACCATCCTTACACCTTGGTAGAACTATTCTATTTGTTACCATTAGTTGATACATACTAAAAAATATTTAAAAACAAGTTAAATATTAATATTTTTTGGCATTACCGCTTGCCAAAGCTAAATTGCAGGCTATTTATTACTGTTAGTGAACAAAAGTGGTTCCTAAGGTCCGGCGAATACTGGTGAATTTTGTCACCGTGATTGTTTCGTCGACGCAACAGTCACGGCGACAAAAACCACAATGAGCGCCGGGCCTAAGATGTCAGTAATTAAAAGAAATGATATTGATATTATAGTGCTGTGTTTTTAATTATCACAAAACTATTTTTAAAGATGAAATTAATTTATTACAACCATAAGGCAAAGACCACAAAACCACACAGAAACAGACTCCAGCCTCAAGAGCAAAACGTGCGCAGACTGTTTTTGTGTGGTTTTGTGGTCGCCGTTTTTGATGGTTGTATTGCTCCGCACGTGTAATGCGTAACGGTTGCAAAATAATGCAATTTCGTATTTCAAATTTTTCAATTGTCTGTTGTGATTATTGTTTGTTCATATTAAATTACAAAAACCATCAATTGTATGTTTATTAGAACTTTGATGTACTAAATTCTCGAAAAACAAAAAAATTAAAGACAGTAAAAATAATTTAAAAAAAAACATTGTATAGATCAGACCAAAAGTTACGCGTACTTATTAAGCACAATTAGATAAAAAATGATTATTTGGGTCTTCAGTTGCAAAAATAGGTAGATTACATATTTACACTATTACAATAAAATATAGAGTTAGACAAAAAATAATTTTAGCCATTTTGTAATATATTAATTTTAATTTAAATTAAGTCATATCAATTCTAATTAAATAAACTAAGTTTAGAGCTGAAAAACATATGCTGTGTCTGATCTTGTTTCAAAGTAGTTTCTTTTTAAAACGTATAAACAAAATTCGATCATGTAAAATGTAATCTATCTTATAGTATAGAAGAGAAAATAAAAGTTGTATTGTTTTAATTTTACGTACCTACAGCAAAAATTAACTTGCTTAATAAAACATGTGATGGCAAAATGAGAATAATTACCTCTACGTTACAGCAAATGTATTGTTATACGGGAAATGTTGTAACGGGAAATTAAGATGTTTAAATTTTTAAAATGTATTAAACCCATACATTTATGTTCGGGTTTTTCTTAATAAATTATATTACGGATAAACAGTGGCGCTGAAAACTAATTTGAAATGAATGAATTGTCAGTGCAACTGTTTGATTTTGAATACGTTAAACAGCGCGGCGCAATACGCGGGCGAAATATTAAAACTTAGCGCACTATTAACCATTTATATTTTATTGACTTAAAAGAAATTGTATTGGTTCCACTTCTATACTACATGAGAATTACGTAACATATAAAAATGGACGACATATTAGAGTACATAATAAACGTAACAATAAGCAATACATACTAATAAAATATAATCTAACTTTATCAACTCATAGAGTCGGATGACCATTCCACTTTTACTTCAACTGAAATAACAATAAAAGTTAAAAGTGGTGCAAGAAAATTCTGGAATGGCGACTTGCACAAGGTTACAGTAAGTTAAGAGAAAGGGTTTGTTGACAGGCTACTAGAAGGAAATACATTCTAGATTAATTAAGCAGGGGAAGGCAAAAATGCCTGACTTGTTACAAGATTGATATACCTATTTCAATTACTAAGGCAGTGCTTTAATAAATACATCAACTGAAAAATACAAAATGTCATAAGTTATTGGAATCTATCATAGAAATAAGGATATCCACAACGGATAAACACTAAAGACAAGCATCAACTTTTATTACACACTTGGCTTCTTACATTTATTAATCTTATTATACACTACCGTGGCTCCGTTGATTCGTGATTGCTCCGCTAACCAAAGCAAAATTAATTCGGACAAGGGATGTCACACCGACATTTGGTAATTCCATCGTATATGCTTCATCCAGCATTCTTCCGATAGCCAAACCAGCGAAACTTTCTTACTGATACTTTCAGACTTACTCTCTCACTTTTTACAACCGCACCTCAATGTCAAAGTTTTTTAATTTTTTTAATCTCATTTTATTCGCATTTAATCTACTTTACATGTTATTGTACGCCACTTTCGCTTTCCTTGTAATAAGAAAAAGTACGTAGGGCTGCCAACTTTTCTTGATAGAAATAACGTACGAAATTCTTTCAATAGGAATACAATAACGAAAGAAATAAGTTATTTGCTACATTAGGTACTTATTTATGTAGCATGGTTGGCAACCCTAGTTCAATGTTATCCGTGCCTGAATTTCACAAATCAACATTAAATTTTTATACAAAATTTATGATCATTTTTGTTTGTAGCGCCATTGCAAATAAATGTCAGCAATCACATATTTTTAACACTATTTTTACTACGTTAGTTTAATGACGTAAGGTCTACAGATAAAACCAAACAACACCTATTACCTATAAAAACTAATCGCGACCAACCAACTTTAGTAATACCTACTTATATAATTTTAAACCATAATTTCTACGAATTAGATGATAAATTTATTTAACGATATCGTGTATTCATAACATGCAACTGTCAAGACCTAATAGCTATCATATTACCTGGCTTTTAATAGCACATATATATTATCACCCCTGTGTTACCTGAGGGGTAGGCACAGGTACCTGTCTAAGTTATAACTAGGAGTACCAAAATCTAACCAACAGTATTACGTCACAAATAAAATTTTCAAACTAACGCGTTCATTATACTTTAAAGATATTTACGGGACTAAACGCGTAAACATTGCACTTAATAGTGGAAAATTTCAAGTTTTTCAAGCGAACTGAGTTTTCACAATATTTACGCGTACAGTCCAATTAATAAATTACTTTAAATTACGTCATATTGTAAAAGACTTCTCATACTATAATATTTAAAAAAATAAAACAATTTCTTTTGTGAAGCTGACACAGACCTTGTGGTTACCTTCATTCATATCGTTTTCACATCATCGATATTTTTCATACATTGTAGTTTATCCACCAATAAGATGGATCATCACATAGACCACGATTCTCTGGTCAATTTCTCTGGTAAGATGGCCCTCGTCACCATGATTGCTGATACCCTATTTGAAAATCGGAATAAACGCACACCAAGCTAATATTTACAAGTCTCAGATACTCAATAAGTACTTAGTTTTACCATCCATTTTTAATAATAATTTACATCAATATACTGTAATTACCCATATTACCTGCTTAAAAATAAAAATATTCCTGTAAAAATAATGCCCTATGACCTAAAAATGTTGTTAACA
>DVZW01000324.1:0-11097 GCA_018237805.1 Mesosemia grandis
TATATATATTTTTAGCCTATAAGTTTCCTCGATAAATGGACTATCTATTACAAAAATAATGTTTACTATTAATCCAGTAGTTTCGTAGATTAGCGCGTTCAAACAAACTCTTCAGCTTTAATTATAACTTTAAATAAAACTATAAGTATAGAAGTATATATTAAGTAGAAGGAAAGGAAAATACATTTATTAGATATATAAAGAATATCGGATTCCAACGTGTTGTTCTACTGATATCCAAGACTGACAAAGCTAAAAATTCAACAAACCAAAAAACAAACAAATAGCCGAAACAGCAAACACACAGTTATTATATTAGTATGGACATTCCATAAGAGAAAATGAAATGGACTTAACCTCAGCTATTGTCGCGTTCCAGTTTCAAGGGTAAGATATTTACCTTTTGGTAAACTTTCTAGACTTTCTAGCCCAGCTTTATCATGACCGTCATTTGTTACCATCGGCAGATCACTATGTTAGTTTGCTATGAAAAAAATATTATTTTATTGTCCGTCTCCCTGAATACCCCAGGTTGATAGACATTGATAGTTACTATATAGTGGAGACACTTACTTTTGCAAATGATAAGCTTTATTAAATAATTGTTTTGCGAGCAACGGTCGTTTGTCGTATTCGACTAGTAATACTAAGTTCATGAACGATAATTACGTTAAAACTAATCCATATTAACTATTCTATAAGCCTTTTTAAGCACCATTAAATTCGTAGCAGTTCAAAGACTGACCGTGTTACACCCTTTTAAAGGGTTCTTTGTGATTCGTTTAATGTAAGGAACGGGTCATTCTATCCGAAGAATAGATAGCGGTTCATTCTTTGAATAGGGTCATAAACAAAAGCCGATCAAAGCATGATAGACCCTAGTTTGCATGTTTAATCATTACTGCCTTTTAACTTGACTTTAAACATTATCTATATATTCGTATAATATCATTAGTTGTACAGACATACACAACAGATTTATATAACGGTATAGATTTCGACCGCAACTTTGTTCGCCTATTAAATGTTATATAAAAAATCAATCCAATAACAACGTCTTTTGCCGGGACTAAAATAGCATATGTCCTTCCGACCTATATACAAATCACACCTTTATGTCACTTCCCTACTGCGTGAAATAAGAACACATGGACAAACATCCAAACACAATTTCAATTAAAATATTTGCATCTAAATGGATGTCCCTTTACAACATCATTTGGTTTTAAGGTCGGCAACGTGCGCGTCCCTAATGTTGCAGGCATTGATGGTAGCCGCTTACCATCCGGTGACCCGTATATTAGTCTAGATTACATAGACAAAACAAGTCATTACAATACTCCTTTACTACGTATTTCTTTTTTGTTTGCGCAATTGACCAACCTCTCGTTCCCACCGTTTCGTTCGCTGTAACTTCTTTACACTAGAATCAGCACCGGCAACCTCGTGATGCCACTGAGCTGTGAACTCAGGATGTCTACGGAAAAGCCAAAGATACGAGTAGCTGCCGCAACGACATTTAACACATACAGCAATTGGATTCAAGTATGATAGGTGAGCAAATTTTTTGGGTACGTTTTACCTTGTTTTATAAAATCATTCTTTAACTAGCCCCCTTACGCAGGTTTTACTGGAATAAATCTATTTAGGGCGACAAGCCCACTTACAGTACATAAGTGAGCTTCCTACATGCGTTGTTGTGTCAGGAATAAATAAGGCGGTGGTTAGTACCACGGCTCGCCAGATTGAGATGTAATGTTGAAATGTACTCCGCCTAGTATGCACGGTGATGTAATTTGTATAACCTGCTCGCCTCTTACAATCTGCCAAAATTTAAATATTTTGGTACCTATATTTAATAAATTTATTATAAAATTACTTACCTATGAAGCCGTATTAAAAATAATGTCTATTTACAATACAATTTATTGTGTCCCGAGAATTGAAAACTTAATCCCTATAGGAAGACCTACTGTAAAGTTTATTGCGCTTTGGATGACCTACTTGAACACGACATGAACTAGCGCTCCAGAAACTGATCCTACAGCACAATTAGCCTGTCTCAAATGCTAAATCGTCGATGCGTAAATTTGAATCGCAGCAATCGATTAACCCGCACACGCAACTGACATATTGCAAATGCTGTTACTAACACCGCTATAGAAATTTGTACTAATTCGTGACCAAATATTATTACATTGCACGCATACTTCATGTTAACCCTATCGGTAATATTGCAATATAACGTTATACGCCCCGGTATTGGTCAAGATGTTAAGAAAACCCCGTATATGGAATGGGCGACTACTGGGTGGTAGAGTTCTGCTATGGCTCGCCTGAATTGGTACGTCCCCTTATTTATCTTATGAATCACCCGGGTGCGTATTTCTACCACATTAACATCCGTGCTTGTCGGTATTGTGCTTTGGTTTTGAGGGTAAAATAGGCCAACTGCTTTCCTGCCATGCAGCTCGTAAAAGGCGAGCAAAGGTTTTCAAGTCACAAATATAGTGACTACTGGGGGGCAGAGATCTGCGTTGACTGGTAGTAAGGCGGTGGCCTTACTTATTGCTGCGGCAATAATATCAGTGCTTGTCATTGATGTGTTCCGGCTTGCAGAGTAAAGAAGCCGATACACTTACGCAAGAGTCTTATCAATCTCAGACTCAAGGTTGGCAACGCACCAAAAAGTTAATACCTTTGGTTTATAGAGGTGACAATTTGAAGAGAGACAATTGCTTTTCTATAACTAATATAAAGAAAATCCAGTCAAAAGGTTGGCAGCACTGTACTAAGACATCGGAATCATTTAAGAATTACGTGAGCAGAATTTTATTAATTATTTAAAGTCACAAAAATTATACCGCCCCTGCTTCCCGCTCCCAACACACATTCCGTAAAAACAACAAGAAATAATAAATATCCATCTCATTTAAAATAAACATCTGTAAGTCACCTCTTACCATCAGATATGTCTGCCTTTCTAAGCTATAAACTAATGCAGGTAAATATGGGTAAGCTAAAATTTTGAGTCATATATAAGTGAAAAAAAAATTAAACGAAAAATATAATAAGTGATAAAAAAATAAACTGATAAAAAGTAAAAAAAATTAAATTTATGTAAAATGAAAATGTCACATTAAGATTTTGAATAAAGTGTAAGTTCAATTTTTAAGGTTTTAGAGATTCAATCACATCGGTAGTATTTTTCACTCACTCGCTCACTACAGGGTAATTATTCGTTTTATGACAGAAATAATTCGAGCGTTACAAAGATAAAGTAATTTATTGCGACCGCGCTCAACATCACTCATGCATTCCCACGAGAGTGAAACACACCCACGGAAACATGGTTTCTGCTTACCCGTGCTTGCCTGTTACGCTTTTTATACAATTCTATTATCCCTGTATCCTATATATAAAATTCTCGTGTCACAATATTAGTTACCATGCTCCTCCGAAACGGCTTGACCGATATTTATGAAAATTTATGTGCATATTCAGTAGGACTGAGAATCTGTTACTATTTATTTTTCATAGCCTTAAGTGATAAGGGCTGTCTATCCCTAATATTAAAAAAATACATACTACGCCAAAATTTCACCATTCTATCACTAGCCCCTATTTTTAATAGGCATATTAGAACTTTAATCATATTCTACTCTCGGCGTATCCTACATGGCAAAACAACGTTTGCGGGGTCAGCTAGTTAAGTATATAAATCCCTTAAAACTTATATACACTACTCTAACCAATATTTATTCACTATGTTTATTCAAATTTTTCGCGCCTTAGAAGAAGGTGGAGTCAAAAGCCACCGAAACGGGAGCACATGAAAAGAGTTACGAATGTCGAGGAAGCGAAACGGGTGTGTCTGAATGTTCTTTCTACTTACCCCACAAGGGACCTGGCGTGATAATGGGTTAAAAATAATAATAACCTATGTTGAGGTGAGTGTCTGTCGACAATTCAAGCATTATGAACTAATCCCGGACAATCCAAACAAGTTTAAAATAACAATGCAAACCACGTTTTTCGTCACGTGGATTAGACCTTTTTCTCACTCAACAACATTAACATTAATATTTTTGTTAAGTGATCGGCTCAAAAACAATCCAATCGTGAAATTTTACCTGCACGTTAAGGTATTATTATTTTTCATCATCATTTAGCCGAACGATGTCCACTGTTGGACAAAGACAACACTTTGGCATGTCATTATTTATAATATATTATTATTGCATTGGGGTCGCTGCTGTCTTTATCGAAACATAAGTTATTCAACGCGATACTCTCTTGAATAAATAAATAAATCCATACAACATTATAAATGCAGTTATATGGTACAGTTGACTTATATACAAAACATAAAAAGAAACATGAAAAAAAAATATTTTATGAGTTTTTTTTTAAATTTATAAATCAATAATTTTATTTATTATATTTACATATTTGCTATTTCTTATAAGTAAGTTATTTGATTGAATAATTTGTAATAATATTTATAATAAAAAAAATTACAGCACTGAGGTTTTTGCTGGCGTGTTCTTTGCACAATCTGGCTTCTAAACCGGTGGTATAGCAATGATTAATTATTTTTTGACGATCTATGAACATTTTTTAAATGATTACATTACATAGAAATATTCGTACTCTTCCTTAAATATTCGCACATACTTGTATATCTTCAGACGTGACAGATACTATTGATCAATAAAACCAAAAATGTCGCATAGATGACCTGTGCAGTTTAATTGTACGTCGCAACAGTGTCAAGTATTATAAAACAATATTCCTACTCTCCGTGTATTCGCATAAACAAATTAAAACGTAAAAAGGTACGATTGACTAATAAAACTAGCTAAAAAAAATAAACGTGACAGAAGGAAAAAATTGTTAATGACCTGTGTAGCATACAATGTTTGCAGTATAAAGTGTCAACCCTGGCACAACTACCCTAGGAGTGGATGCAATTGATTCGACCTCCGCGCTCCCCTCGCTTCGCCAATACGCAAATAAACGGCCGCCAGCCGTGAGTTAATTTATTGAGATGAACCCCGTATACCCGACATTCTTACTGCGTGTTTGCAATATATGTGCTATCGTATTAATCTCTTTATTACAAACCACAATTTACAGCGAGACTACGCAGCTGTTTTATACTAATCGGTGAGAGAAAGAGAAGGAGAGCTCTTTATTGTGCACAGATATTTAAATGACCTAAGTCCGGTTTCTGAGATACTTTTATTTACCTTGTATTTAAATGAATATGTTAGAAGTTACACGCAACAAAACAGAATCGCTATCAGCGATAGGCTCTTTTTGTAATGACGTAGGTGCTATCATTGTAGAAGCATAAAGAAATTGTTCAAAGGACTCCATGCGAAGCCGGGTCGGGTCGCTAGTAACAAATAACGGCATTTTATTTGTGCACTGCATTCATAACGGTAAACATACAAACATTTGTTTGGTTCTTTGATACAGTTTGCCATAGAGTTTACAAATTAAATTATATTTAGTTCGAATTCATCGTCTAATGATGTAATAATACAACTTATAAATATTACTTCGACAATGAAAATGCAAAGATATCTCAAATGGAACTCAAAGTATATGAGGAGTTCAATGTGAGGTACAGATTTACTAAAAATACTGTTCGGCATAATATAACCGAACTTATGGGCACCATTTATTGCCTATAAGTTCGCTAAATGGTGCCCATAAGTTCGGTAATAAGTCCAATATCGCAACGAAAACTTACGTTGTCTGCCTTGTAGCTAGTAACTTTACGATTCTATGCAACGGGATCTTCTAATTTATGGTTGGTGGAAACGATATGACGAAAAAAAAAATACATTTGTATTCTGTAAATTCCGTTATTAACAAATAAAAAGGAGTTGATAGAAATCACGGGTTGAATAGAGACATAAAAAGGATAGTTGTTTACCGTCTTCTCTATTCTTTTTGTACAAAGATGTTAAAATTTTTCTGTAATTTCATTTTTCATGATACGAATGACTCCAGTCTGTCGTGAAGTTAGGCAATAGTAAATAAGGTAAGTTTTTTTCTATCTACCCCGTGTGGGCTTTTTACGGAAAAGAACAGAACACGAATGTCAAAAAAACGCTTGCGGACGAACAACCGCTGTGTTAAAACTATAGATAATTAATGTTTAATTGACATTATAATATTTACAACTACTTTCAATAGTATGAGCCTTTTTATTTATTTTTTGAATACTTTAGTACTTAATTCCTTTTATTACAAATTTGATAATCACTGTTAATATCTATTGTTTCGATTTTTTTTCATTATGCAATGCATAGTTAAGACATCAAAAAAGGTCTTAGAAACTTAGCATTAGTTAACTGAGGTTTATCGAATCAATAAAGTTATCAGTTGGTTAACTATCGGAGAATTAGGATTAATTCAAAACCGGACATAATACACATTAACTATAAAATAAATAACTTAAATATAAACAGGGTTAAGGGTAAGTTACTATCGCACACCAAAGAGGTCTCTTCGCAAAGAATTGATCTCCTCATATAATCGATAAATGTGACAATATATTATTTTGTAGGCTTGACGTTAGTTTCACTAATCGATTAAGCGGATTTTTCAATGGAAATTCATGGTTATTTACATATGTAATACATGTTTGTTTTGTAATTCATGACCTCTACTTTATACCTACCTACTTTTCTACATAAATAAAAATCAATATTTATTTATTTGTCCTTTATGAACTTTGAAAGTCTTTAGCAACTCGATGACGCCTCGGACAGATTTGGAAACCAGCATTGAAATCAGAATCTGATGATGAGCTCCTGAGGAAATCTCTCAAATTTTATAGTCATGAATAATGCTCTTGGTTTAATATGGAAGTCGGTTTGTGTTTTGGTCAATAAAAATAATTATTTAATAAGGGTAAGTAACATGCGCCGGGTAATAGTAAATAAATAAAGAGCTCTCGAGGAATTTAAAATTTCGTTCTTACATTTATTTCGTGGAAAAGTCAATAAGGCTGGATACAAATAGGAATCACATATTGATGATGTATCTAATAGGCTGATGCTGGAGAAGAAAATATATGATAAAAAAGTTTGTCCCGTATCCTATCCCATCATATGGGATTGACTTAATTCATCCCCAAACACAATTTTAATTCCATTTGTTGGGTAGATCAAAAAACGTTAAGAAATTAATACATTAATTACAACCGGATAAGGTAAATGCGGTTTCGGCCTTTCCGATGAAGACACTAATGTTTCAAATTTAACACTCTGTTAAAGTTTATATTTTAGTTCTATTGCAGGCAATTTTTCTTATAACGATAGAAATAAGTAAGGTAGCCGATACACTTATGCAAGAGACTTAGCTAGACTAGTCTCATGGATGGCAACGCAACATTAACATCTTTGGTGTATATAGGCGACAAATGCCTCTTACCATAAGGTGAATCGTCAGCTTGTTTTCCTTAAAAAAAAGAAAAAAGAAACTCTACCTCCAATAAATATATATGGAGGCTCATATCGCATACTTAACTGTTCTAGTTTAAGAACCCCATTCTTATATTTTCGTATTAAGATCCATGACGGTTTTTTTTAACTTATTTGAACAAATAAACAGACGGATATTCAGATAACCTTTGCCTATATGCAAAAAAATTATGAATGATACGTTTTTAACATTGTTTTCTTTTACTGTATACGAAAACAAATAAGCAGTCGGATCTGATGTTAAGAAAAAATCGTCACCGAATCCACCGAAAGTGGTTATGATGCGTTGCCAACCTTGGCTTGGATGTTTAATTTAATCCCTTATGTAAGTGTACTTGTTCTACACTCGAATCCCGGAACAGCACGGGAAACACTTGTCTAAAATTTCTTGATATAAATTTAATAAGAGCATTAAATTTATTTCAAGAATACCAAAAGAACCATTTTCAACAAAAAGTATAAAATTTTTCGCGTTCAATCAATGTTGTTTCTCAAACTTATTTCAACGAAATACAAGATTCAGTGAACGTGACGCCTCAAAATGAAATGGGTAGTATAAAGAGAGTCGGGAATTTTATTCTAATACACCAAATATTGTTTCAATAATTCGTGCAATGTTGTCCTGGTTCAAATAGCATAGCAACGAGTCCGACGCCAATGTATCAGGTCGAGAGGGCTGCCGCATTGCAGGTGCGACCCAGATCCCGTCGGCCTTACCACTAGCCTGGATACATTTTGGCTATCATTAGGTATTATTTGAATTAAGCATTTTTATTGACATTATTCCCATTTGATGCCGCTCCAAGATGCAATCGTTGCTTTTTGTTTGCACTTGTAAAGTGATACTTCCACTAATAAATCGCCTATTAATCGTATCTTTAGCTAGATCTTCGCTACTATTCTATAATAGTTTTTACCTACGGCTCCGTGTGAATGCTAAAGTTTATATATAAATTCAAAGTTCAAGAAACGCGCTACTTTTTCAGAGAATCCCCATTCCCTTATGTAGAGCATCGATTCACACATCAACAACCACTCTTATGAATTGACAATAATTATAAGTGAATATATTATATATAAGATGGTTATATACATACGTATATAATCATCTCAAAATTTTAACATCCACAGGTGGACATAGGCATCCCGCAAACTTAGGTACAACACTCGGTTAACGGCTACCTGTTAATCAGTTACCTACCACACTGATCATCATATAATATTGACTGAATATACCTACGTATGTAATACTAACTAAAAGCTTTAAAATTTAAACGGCTAAATATATTATAATGACTTGAGTGTAGAAGCAGTCAAGCAATGCATATCTAAACCTGACAATAAGATTTTCTTGATAACATTATTCGTTCCCATAAATCATGTATACACTGAGACTGATTATTTGTTATCGTGTGATATTTCAAACAATAGTTTTATATTCACCATCACCAATCAAGTTATTATGCTACTCCAATTATTACATCATAACACGAGGTCTCTTATTGCCTAGAAATGAGGGCCGTATATCACGATTCATACATTCATACGGTATCGTACACACCGGACGAATCGCATCAAACGGATTTTAGTATTCTTTGTATAAGAAATCATATAAGTGCGTCCACTAAGCCGCAATGCCAATCAGTGGACACATTTGTATGACTTTCTACACAAATACTAAAATCCGTTTGATGCGATGCGTCCTATACCGACCGGTGGAAGCTTAGCTTAATGGTTTAATATATTTAATACTTAATACTTAATAAGATTTTTGTTAGGAGATAGGTGAGGAGATCAAAGAATAACATAGAAAACTTTTTATCCAGGAAGCCCAGAGGAATTTGAGTTACGCAACGAGCTGCTAGATGCCTCTACTATTGACATAATTTTATGACTAAATACATAATGTCATACACTCGTATCAATATTCCGTGAAGTGCATTACAGTTACATGTTATTACTCCACCTTTGGTCAAGAGATGACAACCGATCACATCAAGGGACTTACCCTTAAAGTGACAGGACAATCTTGTCACCATATCGGTTAACAGTTGACAGCAAAAGTTTCCCAGAAATCGTAGAAAAAGTCAAATAGTTCGTGCTTTTATACCGATATGGGTGCTGCTTAGCCAACGAGGTGATAATTAATATTAATAAAAAACGAATACGACTTACTTACCTTGAGCATATTGGTCGCGCCTTTTTTTATACAACTAGGAAAGCAAACAAGCAGACGGACCTCCTGATGTTAAGAGATCACCGTCGCCTATATACACTACAGGTGTTAATGATGCGTTGCCAACCTTCAGTCTAGGATGATAACTCTTGCATAAGTGTACCGGCTACTTTACTCTCCACACCGGAACACGACAATGACAAGCATTGGCATTATTGCGGCAGAATAAGAAGGCGAAGTCAAGAGTCACTAAAACCGAAAGCTGTGCATGAAAAGAGTTACGAGTATGAACGTCGAGGAAGCTAAACAGGTATGTTTGAGTAGTAATGTTTAGCGCTGGGTTCTCTCTGCTTACCGCAAGAGACTTGGCGTGATCGTATAATAATAATAAAAAAATAAAAATTATTGGTACACGTTTTTTTACAGCTCTTGTCACAATCGCCCCCAAAACTCTGAGATAAGCGTCGCCCACCGAGCTATGACTGCTTCCTTATACTTCCGCTCGGTCATATTATCTTTGTGGGAGTGAAATGCGAAGTTCATATTACGGGAATACAATTTCCATAGCCATGTAAACGGCCCTTAAATTCCGGCTATGGTGGATCGTGAAATGGAACATTGCCACATGAGACAACCTAGGAAGAATCGATACTGGGTATTATGTACCTATGGGAATTAAAAATTAACGAAATTACGCATTATCGATATTATTTCGTTTATACAGAAATCAGTTATTGCTTACGGTAAAAAAAAAGCTTATTCATACCTAATAAAACACTATTTATTACCTACCTGTACCTAGTCTGTACGTAGGTACAGGCTAGGTAAAGGTAGTTCTCTAAAAAAAGTAGTTCTTTGTTATTATTACAAGGTATCTCTCGAGGTAAGCAGAGGGAACCCAGCGTCAGAGATCATGATTCACACAAACTAATTTCTCTTCTTCAAAATTCAGCACAATCTTCATGCACTCTCATCGGATTCGGTGACACTTCGAATTCAATTTTACTTAAAGTTTGGCCTAATTTTATTCGTTAGTATCGTGACCAGAAACTTTATGTCCAAGTGAGCGGCTATAAACATGATAATAGACGGCAATCTTTTAGTGTGTAAAGGAATGCTTTTAGAAATTGGCACAATATCAATCTACTTTATACTTCAATCATACCCCGTATATTGCAGGACATATTTTCATTTTATGTTATATTATTATCATTACATCATAACACTAGGTCCCTTACGGGGTAAGTAGAAAGAACCGAGCGCCAAACATCCCGACTCAAACACACCCGTTTCGCTTCCTCGACGTTCATAACTCTTTTCATGCACTCTGTTCGATTTCGGTTACTCTTGATTTCGCCTTCCTCCAAGGCGTGACCAATTCGGTCAGAATCGTCTGTGGTACCGAGAATTTCAATTTAC
>DVZW01000325.1:0-11092 GCA_018237805.1 Mesosemia grandis
GTTTAACATACACCAGGCATAGTAAGTCAGCTGCTTTCTAAAATTTTGGGAAGCTGAATTTAGCTCGGATACGGAAAACGATTACGAATTAATTTTTATGTAAGATTTGTTTTAATTTATTTATTTTCTTTCAAATAATCGGGATTCCCTTGACATAAAAAGCGTCCGGGTGAAACGGTCCCCGGATGCCCTCTAAACTAGGACAAATCCGGGGAATTCTGGACGGATGGCAGCCCTCAGCAACGCTAATGTAGGACTATAAGGGTAAAATATTTTTTCATATCACTCCTGTAGTTTCTTATTAAATGTAAACACAGAAATCTTTCCTCTTAAAATATTAGTACATATTTTGAGAATCAATTTCATTATTGACCATAATCAAAACTACAAACAAAAATATGTAAAAACTAACCATTATTAATAACACTTCAAAAAGGAATCGTAAAGCCAGCTATAAATTATACATAATCTTAATAATTGCAACCAAACTTTCAAACCCGGATAATCCATTGAAACCTTTACTTAAATGCCGGTCATTGTAAGCGGTTAACCGATAAAATCTGAAAAGTTTCAAGTATTTAAAACAAGTTTCGGGCCTTTGGTAATTTGGGAAATAATGATGATCCCTCCCTCGAACTTTTGTAAAAGAATCGTTTCACTAAATGTCATCTGAGGTATTAAAGAGTTTAAGGAAAGGTTAATTGGTTATTGATTGTTCACCCCCAAATATGGCGTCAGCTATTGACAGCTTGGGATCATTATAAAAGCAATTAAGAATTACACAGACTAAGCTGATATATGGTGTTATGGATAAAATATATGATCATAGCTGGCGCCCGCGACTTCGCCCGCGTGAATAACACGAATAAAGTTATCCCATTGGAACCGTAAATTGTTCTGAGATAAAAAGTAGTCTATGTATTATTCTAATGCATAAACTATATTACTGTAAAGTTTCATCCAGATCCATTCAGTAGTTTTTGCGAGAAAGAGTAACAAACTAACATCCAGACAAACTTTCGCATTTATAATGTTAGTAAGATATATCAACATGTGAGATTAATTGAGGTATAAGAAGGAGGCGGTAATTGTAATCCTGATGGCAACAGATAACCGCCGCCCATATACGGCAGATATGTTAATCGTGCCAAACTTGCGGCTATAATGTTGTTCCTTGGATATCCACACAAGAATACAAAAATAAGCCCTTATTTTAAGGCGGAATTATTGAGCGAGGCGTTGGTATCCGGGCGAGTCGTTGAAGAATTGTACCATCAAATATATTTGATTATCTTTTTATATATAATTCATCTGTACGTATGTTTGTCACCTAACTCCTACGAAGCGATTGGATCGATTTGGTTGAAATTTTGTGCGTATATTTCAATGGATTCTTGGATGGATTAAAACACTATTGAACCGGTGCGTGGCGTTGGTGTCAGTATGTCACCAAATTTGGTAACAATGATATGTTAAAATAAAATAAATTTGACCCAGAAAACATTATTTTGCCATATTTCTATTAAAATGCAAAATAATAAACGAGTATTTATTAAACACGGAAACTAAAAACCTATCGGTAAAAATATATTTTTTATGAAATCCAAAATCCACAATATTGTTTTTTTAAATTTTTAATGTCTGAATCTAGAACGAATCTAACGACACTTAATACGCGGCCGTTTAGGCTTTAGTAGGGAACACAGAAGCCTACATACATACACTTGAAAAACATCTACAGTAGACAGGTAACAAATACAACAGATTGTCATGAGTTTTATATGAAATACAAACAGAAAAATATTCCTAAATGAATTTTTAGCGACAAAAACTTTGTGACGTTATAAAATATTTAGATTTGTAATGAAAACAATGTCAGAGAAGTGCTTTCAAATGCTCGGTAGCGTTTGGGCGCAGAGTTATGTTAGAATTTTGTGTGGTTTATAAAAGTATTTTAAAAATGTTACAGGTCATGCGGGATTTCAGTCGTTGCATATTTCTTGGATGGGAAACCGGTATTTACTGGCAACGCAGGATTGGTTAGTCTGGAGATCATTAGGGAAGTCCTATGTTCAGCTGGGAATGTTGTTTAGCTGAACAAATCCACTTGTTAACTATGATCCCTTACTTTCAAAACTGTGCGAATTTGTCGGCATTTTTGTGAATATGTCGGCAATTTTGAATTTTCAATCTAATGCGTTCCATTATACTTTAAAGATATTAACGGTACTAAACTCGTAATTGTTAAAAAATGGCCGTGGTCACGAGCAAACTGACCACGCCAATTGGAACTTGGTCAAGACGTCGAGTTTTCTACAAGTATGTGCAATAATTAAGCGTTTAGTCCCGTTATTATCTTTAAAGTGTTTTTGACCTCACACAACTTCACTATGGAAAAAAATCTCAATGGGGATATTCCCAAAACCCATGTAGTGATTATACATGTGCAGTGGCGTTCAATAACCATTAGGTGGGCCTCTGTCATATGAAAAAAAAAACCGTTCAAGTGGGAGTCGGACTCGCGCACGAAGGGTTCCGTACATATCTATAAATAATTACATATGTATGGTTTTCGAATTTTTCCTTTAATTTTATTATATAGAGATATTACTTGCCAAAATTCATACTTCCAGGTCAACGTGAAATACCCTATGAATTTTGAATCGCTTGAAAATCTTGAAATATGCGTTTTTTATGTCACAAACGGTCATATCTTTTCTTTAACTTAAAGGAGAAGTTTAATTCTTCAAGGGACTGTAGACATCTGAACGCGTTCCAGTAATAAAGGGCCTTGAGAGACAGATAGACAGACGGACAAATGAACAGCAAAGACTAACGCTATTTCATTTTTTCAACTCCAGATTCGTAACCCTAAAAAGAATTGCTTCCAATTTCGAATGCGTGTCCCACTAGAACCATCATCATACAAAAAACAGACTGATCATAGGTATTTCTCACAGTTAAGAGGGCAAAAGTATAAGTTCCATGAATAATATTTGAAAGTAACGCACTAATTAAATATTTAAACACCTTTCATTTTCAAAATCAATAAAACTTCCCACGTACGCAGGGCTGTAATCTAATTACGGTTGACGATCCAAAAGGTGATAAAAATAATTTTATTACACAATTTTAATTACTGCGCATATAGAGGCTGTACCCGAGTATACGCCTGCAACTTCGTCTGTTTGTACTTTGATTTTAATGAGAAAAGTCCATGTATACTTCACCCCTCTATTTCACCCCCTTAGGGGTCGATTTCTAAAAATCCTCTCTCACCTACAGGTGAGCACTAAGATAGGACTGATTCATTTTTATTTTTTCATGATAGGTTGTACCTGTACTAAATTTCAAGTTTCTATGTACAGCAGTATCGGCAGAGCGTTGTCTGTCAGTCAGTCACTCAAGAGTGTTCTATCGATACCAGTGAAGGTATAGTTGCACGAGGGCCTACCTTAATTTCTCGGACAGGTCATAAGCGCTATATCTTCGTTAACCAATTAGAGGGGAGGAAAGAAAAGGAGCATATTAAGGGATAAACCATTGTAGGGAAAAAAGGAATTGGGGTAGAAGACAGGTTCTAGATATTTTTGCGTAAACGTAATGCAGGATAATTACGCGTAAGTGTTACTTTACTCTTCAAATTATATTAAGGCAAGCACTGATATAATTGTAGCAGGAATACGTATGACGGGGGTACCAATATGAAAGAGTCACCGTAGATCTTTCACACCTAGTAGTCACAATTATAGTGACTTGTAAATCCTTCGCTCGCCTCTTAAGAGCTGCCTGGTGATATTAATACGGGTAAAATTAATACGAGATAGTCGTAGTAAGGTAAAAAATATAAAGCCAGTATTTGTATATAAGCCTTATTCAGGTGATTATATAAGCAAATAAATTTATCACGAAAATTTAACAAATTATGGCCATAAAAATAATTGTAGCGCGCTTAATATGTTGTGAAATGTAAAAACATTGAAATAACTGATGGCTTTCTGTACCAGCAAAATTTTGGGTTCATTTTTTACATATACATGTTCGGACATGTAATAATAATGCTGTTGTTATTTATTTGTTAGCACGCACATTTGGCCAGTATTTTTGCTCTTGTTGTGATAAAAGACGAGTTGGACTCAAAATCCAAACTAAAACTAAGTCAGGACTAGCCATTCTTTCAGCTGTGTAAAAGGTAGGAAGGGTAAAGTAGGTGGTGAATTACAATGTTTTTAACATCCCAATCTAGAGGATGGCAAACCACCTTTGGCTTTTATAGGCGACGGATATTGCTTATCAACAGGAGATCCGTTCGATTGTTTGATTTCCAATGCTATAAAAATTATAAATGCTAAGTTAAGTTGTGTATTGTTCAACACCGTAACTGATGTCCCACAAGCGTATTAGTAAAGGTAAGTTTTTATTGTTCAGCTGTTATTTTCAGGTCGTTAATATAAATTACTATCGATTATTTTCTATCGTTAGTATGTACTAATGATTGACGTAGTACACTATAGTTTAATATTAAAATGGTCATGGACTGGTGCTAGTGCAACGTGGTACGGTGCAATGACAAGCGATGGACAATATAAGCTAAAAGGTGGAAAAAAACGAAAAGGACGACTCATAAAACTATGGAGCGTATTAAATATACACGTAAAATAAGTGTTTTACTCGGAAAATATTGAAAATTTATACCTAAAATGCGATGGCTAAAACAATTCAGTTTTGTGTTTTCAAAAATGTAAAGTACATTTTAACAAAGTTAAATAACTTTTATTTGAAATATGTTTAAAGTTCAGAATTTAAAAGAAAAGACAAAGTAAAAATTAGCTTTTTAAAATTTAATATTTAATTTTTTCCCTTACACAAACAGTCATTAACAACGTCCTCGGGGATAAAGCTCAGACAGGATTAGCCCCACGTTTTAAATGACAATATCCGAATTGAGTGAGCTGTCTCATTAATTGAGTTTTTGTCAAGGCTCTATATTGGCTGGAGAGATCTTATTAGCAAATAAACGTTAAATTTATGGAAGTCTGTATGACATATATAGAGTAAATTGGTCGCATCGTATGCGAAGGCATTGTTAAAGGGTTACCGAAGCTAGGAAGGTAGGACTTTTCCTACCTTCCTTGAATGTAGAAAAAGCGAAGTAGGTGTTAGTTAATCATGATGTTTTGCACTCAATTCTATCTCGATACCTTGCCATTGCAACCAGACCAGTCACATAGACACATACACACATTTATTGACACAACACACATTAAAAACTGACATACAAAGAAAATATTCATTTGAAGTACAAATAAAGCACTATTTGATATTGTATTATAAGATATTAATGTTATTTTACAAGAATTGTTACCACAGTTTTATCTTTCTGCAATAAAGTCAATGTTTGTCACTGTCGTGTTCCCAATTAGAAGGTAAGGTAGCCGGTATAATTACCCAAGAGACTTAACATCTAAGTCTCAAGGTTGGCAACACACCATTAACAGCTTAGTGTATATATATGCGACGGCTATTTCCTACCAATTAAAAAGACAACATTTGATGTATGTATCTTCAACTTTACTATAGGTAAAAGTAAATAATATATTTACTATAGGTTTATATAAATATCAGATAAAAAGTGTCTTATTTATCATAGTTTTATTTATGAATTTTACTTTTATATAGTTATATGCCCTGTAGTATTTTTATGATTTCAATTTATAATTGTCTACTGTTTAAAGCAAATGGTTTTCATGTTGGAATTTTAGGGTTTTTTGACATAATTGACCCGCTTTTATTAAGGCTCGAGTAATTTAACAGTAGTTATATTTAAGTGAGGTAAATTGTTTTCACTAGTACGTATGTTTTCTTACATTGTATAATGGTGATAATGAAAAAGAGATTGCGTTTAAGATGTATGTATAAATATGCACTAGCGCTTTAACTACCACTATATATAGTAGCCTCGTTGGCATAGCGGTACCGGTGTCGGTATAAGTAGCACGTGGTCCTGGGTTCGGATCCCAGGTCGGATGAAAAATTGAATAATAAGTTTTTTCAAATTTTCTGAAAAACTTTACTGCTCGGCACTGAAATGCGTGCCCCATATAAGGCTTACCACCTTTTACATCACGGGACTTAATAACATCGGCTAATCAAAGGTAATATTAGTACACACTAGCGACGTTATGTACTAGTTTCATCTCTGTCTACTCTTCCGACGATTATATTCTTTATAATTCATTTGTTTAATTAATACTTAAGGTGCTTATTTTTAAAACAATGATTTTAAATTAGTACAGAGAATCAGCGAGTAAATCTTTGTATGTAATAATTTTACTTCCTAGTGAAATACGAAACGATTAAATATTTTTTCTACGCTATTTAAAACATGTCGCGAATCTGTTTCAAATGTCTACTTTGCCCTCTCAATAGATGAATTTATTTTCTAGGTATTTTTAGTATTTATTTTTTCATTTTTTTAGAAATGATGAAACTTTTATAAATGATAACAAAAATATTCTCTATTTGGTTATTTGCCTCGTTAGGTTTGTATTTCAATACAACCTTTATTAAATTCCTCTTCCATCCTTGAAATGGTTTTAAAATCTCAACAAAGCTCAGACGTTATAAGAAGAATTTGAATTGCGAGTCTGTGTTTGTTTATATAAAATAATTTTATTGAATTATCTCACTGGAAATATTCATTCAATAATTCATTGATTCACGTAAAGTCTGCTACAGGTTACTATTAAGTGGTGGTTCAGAAAACGTTCACTTGGTTAGGGACTACTGTTTTATTTTTTCTTGTACCAATAACGTTAGTACTTGTCATTGTTGTGCTCCAGTTTGAAGAGTAATGTAGCCGGTATACTTACGCAAGAGATTTAACGCCCCAATCTTAAGGTTGGCTAAGCTATACATGCCACGGTTATCTCTTGTAAGCAGAGGAAGGTTATAATCCTTAATCAGGCAATTCCAAGGTTTCTGATACATAAAAAATTGGTTAAAATGTCCAAGATTTGATTTTTCCTGACAATATATGCTACCTGTCACACACACATATATATATATATATATATATATATATATATCATCATATCAGGACTCTAGCGGGATATTGCCCCCCCTGGTAGATAAAATGCTATCTATCACAATAATTGGACGAAATACCTTTAGACGTGGCAGAATTAATCCCTGCAATAATGATATTGTATACATTTGTATTCAATACATGTATGTGAACAAGTCAAAATAAATTTACTTGCACATAGTACATCTAGTTAAAATTAAATTCAGTAATTTTTATATAACGTAAGAACAGTATCTAATAATAGCAAATTATTTTGAGATTTTTTATTTAAAGTTTGTTACTAAGGATACAAATAAGATGAATCAAATTACACTAATTATGGGGAGTAGTTATCGCTCAGGGCGGTGGGTGTTAAGATGAATCTTTTTTTTTAAGTTGTATTATTTACTTTCTGACGCTCGCGACCTCGTCCGATAGGCCCGACTATGACAGGGATAAAAAGGGTAGGATGGTAATATTAAATATTTACAAAGCAATATAAAGCAATACGAAGATGAACGGTATCTAAGAATATTGTGAATTTCAGTATCAAGTTCGAGGTTATGTCGGTATGTATGTCCACTTCTTTGGCACGCCCTACAGCCCCAAATGGCTGGACGGTTTTTGACATATGTGGTTTTGTATTTGTCAGAATTGTGGTAGTACCATAGGCTATTTAATTTTCGAAATGGCCCTCGCAAATGGAAAGAGAAGTAATTTTTTTGCTATCGGGTTATTTTGTTGTGTTTTCTAACTGATTGTTTGTTTAAAGTATCATTTCAAACAATAAGTACCGTGAAATGTAATCCAAAGTTATCAAACTACATATTCTATTATTAAGAATATTTTTCTTTAAAATATTGTAATAATGGTTCAATGAAATTTATAAAAATCAGACGCATAACGAATATCATAATAAAGAATGAAGGTTTTTATTCTTCGATTCAGAAGCATTCCTTATATTATAAAAATAATTACAGGTTTAATCAATTCAAAATATTTTTCATTTTCCAAATGTCAGCGGTAGGGTACCTACACAATGATATATTTTAAAAAGAAGTTTATAATCTTTAAAGATATTAACAAGACAAAACGCGTAATGATTACACTTACTTGTAGAAAACTCGACGTTTCAACCAGATTACAACGGCCGTGCCCCCGACAGAACTGATCACGTCCATTGTGACTAGGTCGAAATGTTGAGCTTTCTTCAAGTGAAATAATTACGCGTTTAGTCTCGTTAATATCTTTAAAAAATAATGGAACGCGTTAGTTTGAAAATTCAAAGTTTATGGTCTTTGTTATCTAGTAATATTTGTTATATTTGTTTTTAGTATTATATTATTAGCTTATATTTTATGCCTTATCGACAAACTAGCTGACGTCCATGACTTCGTCCGCGTATACTTTAATTTTAATGAGTAAATGCCATATGAACTTTCCCCCATTTCACCCTCTGAGAGGTTGAATTTCGAAAAATCCTTTCTTAGTGCTCATTCAAATCATAAACGTAGCCCTTGTAACACATTTCAAGTTTATATACAGTAGTTTCGGCTGTGCGTTGTTTGTGAGTGAGACACTCAAGAGTTTTGTATATATAGATTGGTTTATTGACATTCCAGTTTCTTTGGTATATTTAAATACTGGTGATTGGATATGTGTTCGATGTGGTGACAAGCTTGCCACCTGTTACATTATTCGATATAAATTCATTAATTAACGACATTGTGC
This sequence comes from Mesosemia grandis, assembly GCA_018237805.1. NCBI lineage: Eukaryota > Metazoa > Arthropoda > Insecta > Lepidoptera > Riodinidae > Mesosemia > Mesosemia grandis. The sequence goes on from DVZW01000325.1 coordinate 8,798, forward strand.
TCATCCGTAAAAATCGACAATGCAAAATTCAAATTCCGATTAAGCAAAAAGTTCCATTCGGACTCCTCAACAGTTTTCTTTTGTAATAATGACATCGCCAACTTTGAGAAATGAAATTTTAATTAAAACTCCGCTGTAGTTAGCGTTATCACAAACGTTTCAGTATTCTTCAGTATTCCAAATCATATCCATTAGTGGAATTTCTTTTATATGTTAATTTTTCATTTCTTTTAATGAAGTGACTCATCAAACATTTTTCGAATTTTTGTCTTCGATTATGGAATTCATATACGGCAATGATATTTTTTTTCTAAGCTTACTTATTATATGTAATTTATCACCTTCTTAGCATAGTTGTACAGGATATAAAATGCACGGGGTTTTGGATTCATTGAGTCGAGCAAACAAAAAATAGTTTAATGAGTTTCTCCAGATATCCTGAATATAAATTCGGAGTTTCTGTGAATATTTCAGTACCCTGGATTGAAAAATATGCTCGATATGGTGGTAGGTAGGGATAGGATAGGAAAGGATGTGATATGTGGCGAACATGTCACATCATGGGAGTTAATATCATCGGCTGGTCATACACACTTGCGCCACTGGTGTAAACTAGTTTCACCTCTACATACTTTTTGGAGAATAACAATTATTTATTTCTTACTATCATTTGAAACGTTTTTTTATACAACAAGGAAAGCAAACAAACAGATGGTACAAACTATAGGTAATATATACACAAAATGGTGCGTTGCCAACCTTGAGCCTGGGATGACAAAATTCTTACGTAATTGTACCGGCTACTTTACTCTCCAAACTTTAACATGACAATGGCAAGCACTGGGATAGTTGCGGTAAGAATAAGGCGGGCGAGTCATCGCAGAACTCTACCACCTAGTGGTCACGATGTTAATGACTTGAAAATCTTTCGCTTGTCTTTACGAGCTGCCAGGCATGTAGGCAGTTGGCCTATAATACACATGGAACCTGGACCAAGGCGTTATATTGCGGAAGTCCATCTACTAACATTCTACTAACTTATGACACACATATTTTTTAACCTACGACGCTAAAATAGGGGAGTTACAATATTGACGTCGATATCTGCATGTATGTGTGTATGTCTGTCTGTAGCATCGTAGCTCTGAAACGGATGGTCCGGTTTCGGTGCGGTATTTTTTATTCAAAAGTCAATTTTCTTGCGGTGGTTTTAAGCTATGTTTGGTTAAATACAAGGAGATCTAGCCGAGCTCTAAAAAGTGACTTTTAAAACCTACGCTTGGGACATTAGGAACAAAGATACAAACATACATAAACCGATTTTTTATTTCATACCAGCTTTTTCTCTTCTTTTTTTTTAATTATTAAAAGTGCTGCCAAGTACTAGTAGAAACATTTAATTTCCTATTGTATTTTAACGCGAACGAATTATAAAAGATATATTTAATATTTGCTCTGTGTAAGTGAGCAGTGCTTTGACATTATATGATTGAACTTTATTGCATCCTCAGTTAATATTCAAGCTAACACGAGTCACAAGTTATATAGAACAAGTTAATGATGTAGCCGTGTAAGAAGCCCTTATAAGGTTCAAACGAAATTTTGAAGTACAGCCGCCACCAAAAGATGATAATTATTTAAGAAGTCTAAAGTGGAAGTTGGAAATACGATTGCGTAATTTGCACTTTGTATCTTTGACACTTTGACAATAAATAAAATAAATATCATTACACCTGTTATCCCTGACGGGATACAGAAGTGAAACAGCTACACATCAGTGTTGCTATATATACTAGTAATACCCACGATTAGCTGATGATATTAAGACCCGTGATGTGACATGTAGGAAGTCTGTGGTCCTATCAGGCACATCCAATCCACGGCCACTGACGGGACCACAGAATTTCTAAAAAAAATCACAATTTTTTTGTCCTGGGATTTGAACCCAAGCCCTCGTGCATCTTATCTCGACACCGGTACCGCTATGCCATCGAGGCGATAGTAATGATAAATATAAAACACTTTTACTTGTTTACAAGTTTTATCGGTGGAGAGTTTAGACGCACAAGTTATTTGGTTCAATTTCCAGGTCGGGCTATTAATTTAATAGGTTAATACAGTTTTTGCGAAAAACCTATCTACCCAGGATTAGACGTTTACCCGATATGGCGACAGGTTATAATCAGTCGTGTCATGGGAATAAAATCTCATTCGCTAATCTTGGGTATACTTGTGGCACGTGAAGGTACAAGGTATACAACTGCCTACTAATTCAGCATTCCATTTAGTTAGCTT
>DVZW01000326.1:0-11067 GCA_018237805.1 Mesosemia grandis
ATCCGATATTTAAAAAAATATCAACAGCCCTAGATCCATCGTTTCATATTATATTTTCCTGAGGTCTTTATCCGCATGCGGAAGGTTCCCGCGGTGTGCGCAAGCCCCTGTAAAAAGTCACCAAAATATACTGATAAAACTAATTTCTAAGGTAATGTTTGGAAAACTCTACTTCAATCAGTGAAAAAGGTGTAAAGACATGTTAAATATTTACATGTAATAAAATAAGCTTATCTCCTCTAAAACTAACTTAAGCAGCCGAAGTCTGTAAGTATTTAGAATATGTTTCTGTAATTATAAGAATAAAATAATATTATTATGCCCGTAAGTAGGTAAACCACTTCGCTTTAAGATAAATAATTGATTATGAAACAAATTTTAGTACATATTAAATAAATCATTATGTATTAAATATACATATATTTTTATGAATAGATTCGCCTCGTTAATGTAATGGTTGGTTGTACGTATGTGCTTGCATATTTACTTATTTAATTTTTTTCTACTTTCCAAAAAGAAGAACTAAATTTCCCAAGATCGGTTTTAAGTTTGGCATCTAATACAATTAAATTCAACATCGATAGCTAGAAGTAACTTTGATACTTCTACGTATTCCCTTCGGGGCTCTTAAAGTTGTTGATATGTACCTATGTATTATTTAAGGGAAGTACCTGTGCCTTGAACGCTACTGAAAAGAGAATTTAATAATTAATATCTATAGAATGGTCTATCTCACACAAAGTTATATTAGTTGTCATTTTGAAATAATTACGCAAGCCGAGGTTTTTCTTATCACTAAAAATAGGATTGGATGAAGGTATCTTTAGTATAATGTTATGAATATTACATTTACTTAATTATATTTAATTAAAAATTATAATAGACTATTGATCATGTATGATCACTTATTAATTGATATTATTGGTTATAGGACAGAGTTTATTCAACGTTTCGGCTACATCGTGGCGTTTCTCTCCACGCACAGCGGACTTACACGTTGGCAAACACACCCGCCGAAGGAACACGATGATAGGTAAAAATTACCGAAACTTTCCCAACCCTTACTGCATTATCTGACTAGGGATGGTCGAGGTTATAAAAACATCGATGTTAATATCGATAGAAAAATCAATATTCAATTTTTATCGCAAACGAAAAAACAACATTGCGTAATATCGATTCGCACTTTTTTTAAATTAAGTATCTATTTTTAGAAATAGCCGTTCAGAAATTAAGTTCTTAAGAAAATGAGGTTTTTTCTTAAAAACAATGTAATTTTACACACAAACAGGTGTTATAGTTATTTATTAAATAGTATAACAAAATTATAAATTTAAAAACTCCCGATAAACAGTAAAGCTTAATATCTAGAAGTCGACTGTTTTTATTTCTACCAAAGTAGTTGCTTAGATCCGTCTCGACGGACAAGGCATTGGATTAAAAAATACCGCAATTAAATCCGTTCATTCCATTGGGAGCTACGACGCCACAGACAGATACACAGATACATACGTCAAACTTATGACACTTCGTTTTTGCGTCGGGGGTTAAAAATGCACGTGAACAATCTCTAACAATCGATACTGAGTTTGTTCTCAGTTGCATACTGTGCAACCTTAACATAAAAATAATATAATAATAAAATAACAAATTTCCACAAAATGTGTTGCATCGAACTGCCAACTTTTTCAAGGACCGATAAAAGCCAAAAGTTGATTAATTGAACTTCTGCTTGAACTTTGAAGATAAATTAAGATTCAAACTGACTTCGTTCCTAAAAAACTGTATATAGAAACAATTACGCAGGTAAAATAGTCCGCCAACATGCAATGATTGCGTATATTACAATTTAAGGTCGGAATTCGGTAAGCAATGGCCACGAGCAATCGATGAAGTGTGGTATCGACGTGCGGTTGAACAGCACTACGTAGATCCCCTGAGTTACGTGTACAGCGTGGACATTAGCACGGAGAAGTTCCCATTGAACGTGAGTGCCGCTATGGTGACCGCCGCGCACGCCGTATTCCACGGAGACGGCCACCGGAAAACTCCTGCTGCAGTAGTTGGATTTCAGTTTAAGCACGAACGGCTCAGTGAATGGTTTGAAAATATCACCTCTTCGGTAAGATCCTCTTACTTATTAAAAATTTTAAATATATGTTCTATATAAAATAAATAAATATCATTACGACCATTATTCCCGAAGGATTAGACAGAGGTGAAACTTGTACACACCAGCGGCGCTTATTGTATACCTAATAGTATACCCATGATTAGCTGATGATATTAAGTCCTATCATGTGACAGGTAGTAAACTTTTTACCATACCGGCCACGTATTCCAATCCCGGGTAGTAAATTTATTCAGAAAATCTGAAAAATATATTACGTCATCACGACATGTGCCCGAAATGGCAACAGGCTTGCCACCTGTCATATTGTGGGACTTAATTTCGTCGCCTCGTTGTGGGTGTATTAGTTTCACCCCTCTTTCTCTGCCTACCCCCTTGGTGTTGACAATGGGTATGAAATAGAGAACCACAGAAACGTAGCTGTCTACCCCATTATGGGACATGGGGCGTGAAAATACATACATTGAGACGAGTTAAAAACTGTTTCTTAACTTATATTTAGAAAATAAAATAACTTAATATTTTTTATTCCAGTGTGAACACAATAAAGAATGTGTAACCTGTGTGTCCGATAACTGGGACTGTTATTTAGTTGATAGCAACGGTTGGATAGTGGTCAGCAAAGATGCTACACAGACTGGTCAGTTCTTTGGGAAGGTAAATCATCTATTTATTTAAATACATACCTATTACACACTAATACTACACGTTGTTCACTCGTTAGGAAATCAGCGCACTTCCTGAGACACATAGTATCGTTGAATGTAATCTTGCTTTTAATTTTTTTTCGACTTAATTATATGTTAATATAGTATATAATATATCCTTTAAAACAATGATTTGGCGCTCGATTCTTTCATATTATATAATAATAATATTAAAACAAAGACACGACACGTTGCGAATAAACTTATTAAACCTTTGAAACATTATCGGTTATCTGCTATGTTGTTGTAACTTGTATAGGTAAATTTTGTTACCAATTTTACAGATACGACCAGACATTATGATGAAATTAGTTGAAGAAGATGTTTACAAGACGATACATATCATTGATTATCAAGCAGTCTGCTTCAGGGAGAAGAAAGTAACCAATCCAGCTTCCATGATGTTAACGGTACCATATAATTTATTAATTTTGCAACTCTTGAATACCTACTTGGACAGAAATGAATGTGGCCTTATTTCGTAGAGAATTTCGTTAGAACATATCTTGTATCTGTTATACAAGCAGCTCCGTTAATTCAGTTGTAGTTCGCCTGAACCTAAAGCGAACTATAAAGTAAGCAGGTCATACTTAGATGAAGAACCGATGACAATTTAAAACTATTCCTGAAGTAATATTTACACGGTATAATTTCATTTGCACGCATAATGTTTCTTAAAACATTTAATATAGTTGTTAAAAAGAGTAGCCCATATAATTAATATACCTATTTAATTACACGCAACAAAGATTTCATATATTCTCTAAATTTTTTTAAGTAGGTAAAAAAAATAAGGGTTATTGAAAATTTCGTATTTAGGTATATAATGATTAAATATAAGTACAACCTGTATTATGCCTATCATGAATATTCTACTAAAATAATAATTATTTTTATCACTTAAACCAAAACCGACTTCCATATAAGAATATCAACAAAGTTAGTATACATTATTTAAATGGGGCCGTATTACAAACTACCAGTAATGGAATATAAAAAATGTTGAGGTAACAAACATAAAAAAAAAATTGCCGAATTGATAACCTGGAGGATACAATGGAGGCATTGTTGGTAGGCAGTTAAAAAGGCCTGCGATAATTTTTGGCATGGAAAAAGTAGTTCGACTTTTCCGCATAGAGCGAGCTGATGCGGCACCACACACATTCAAGTCAACAGACGGAATTTTGTTAGCTTATGCGAGAAAGGCTCTGTAGATACGAAACAGCGCGTGCTATGAATACCCTGCGTTGGTGTATACTTATACAGGCAAGGCAAAGAGCGCGGGGTGAGGTCAGTGCTAATTGGACTACACAGAATACTTGCCAAGTTTAGCCAAACACCTTGTTGTTCCTTGTAACTCCATAATGCTCTGACACAGTGTTTAAAACTTTTGCTTGGAAATTTATTTTTCCATTTTCAGCCTCTAGAGAATCTAAGGTTGATTGTTTCTTGGTTCTTCACGACTACCGTGTGGATCTACAACACTATATCCGTCGGAGTTGCTCAAGGTTCAAGTTATTCTTTTGACTACGGTAAGATTCTATTTTAAAAACCTTTTATGTTTGATGTCTATGACACAATAGCAAGAACTGAAGACGTCTGTTGTTTGAAAGAATTTGCGAAATTGGTGTCGCTCTTGCGAGTTGTCAGCATGGTCTGTACTCTGTACAATATTGCATGACAACGTGCACTTTTGGCATAGAAAATAATAGGAAATATTTACAATAAATATTTTTTAATTACGATTAGAATAGTTATACATAGACTAAAAAATAGCAGAGACACAAAACTACAGCAGATTAGTTCTGATTTAAACAATAAATAATAAAATAGCGACGGGTGGACATATAATGAAATTAAACTTAGCTTTACTGCTTGGCACTAATAAATTTCTTTACAAGTCTCATGGGTAATAAAAGATTTTAAAGGTCTTAAAAGAGATACCTGCAATATAATATTTTTAGAAGTTATTCTAAAAAAACTTTTGTTTATTGATTATTATTATATTGAATTATCGAATTCTAATTATTAGAAGGAAATTAATATATGTGTGAGTAAATATTTAGTTATTTGATAGAATTGGTAGCTACTTACCTCAATTTTACGAACATTTAAAATTTTCAATAGAATGTACGCTTTAATACATGTAAGGTATTAAGTTACACAAAATAGATTTGAATAGAGAAGCGTCGAAGATGAATACGATGCATGTCAAAGATCAAAACACAGTTGTATTGCTAGTGTCGAAATTGAACTATGGAGTCAATGATTGGTTGTAATTAAATATTATATGATAGTAGTAACGACTCCATCTTGTTTTCAGAGTATGTTACACCCACTGGTGAGTTTATAGATCCAGCACCGTAGACAGTGTTGTCAAATGGCACTGATGGAAATTTTTAATCATTTTAACCCTCTTTTAAATTTGTATTTAATTCGTAGATATAAATTCGGAATGTGCATGCGAGTAGATCTCAGATATAAAATATAAACCCCTTACCATTATTAATACATAAAATTACAATTAATTTCGCTGTGTCATAAATAAGTATGAATCGAAATAAGAACGCAATTAAAAATCGCATTTAAAGATGGATTCAAGATCCATCAAAGATCCATTGCGTACGACCATTTCTGAAAGCGATTTGACTTAACTGAAGCGATTTTTAAATAGGGAAACGTTTTGTGTTTTGCAACTGCTTCCGCGATTTCTTAATTTATCTTTTTTTTTAATTTTTAAAAATAGGTTTTATTCATTTTTAGAACAGCATGGCTGCCGCTAAACTCATTACGCGTATCTTCTCGTCAGTGTTGTCATTGGCAATTACCCTCCAACAACCCGAACCGACCGCTGTAATTACACGCCTTTGTTGTGTTTAAAGCCTGTAAAACTTATTCCAGCTTTTTTAATATACATCGTAAAAAATTATCGACCCTGTAACTATTCAATAATCGCTAGGATAGATTTATTTTCGACTTCACATTTTTACAGAGCATTCCGAAACAGTAATCAATTTAAATAAGCGGTGAAAGAGCAAAATGAGCATTGCGTAGCACGGCTGTGTGCGGCACAGGACAAGATTCAGCCAGTGTAAATATTAATGGAGGTCACACGAACACATCTGTGCTACGCATAAACGCCTTAGTGCGATTGCTCGCTCTAAAATCGCTTTTTATTGCGCCATCCACAAGACATTTGCATGTAACCAAATTTAAAATTTATACTAATCTAATACACTTACGATTTTAATATACAGTTGCATACCAAAACTACGAAAACGATGAGGAAACTGACGATCCATCTATGTCCAAACCTCCAACGAGGATATTGGAGAGGGACTTTGAAAAATTAGTCCTCATAAACCGTACAAGACCGACACCCTGTGATCGAGAAATGTACTTATACCAATTGGACTACAAAAACTTGGACGAGAAATTGAACAAGCCGGTTAGAGAATGTGAACGGCCTTTCTACGCGCAAGTGGTGAATTACACGAACATGTTGTTGGTAATAGTAGATGCGATGTGCGCTAAACAAGATGTTGCCATCCCACCAATAGATCCAACAGAAGTGCAGTACAATGAATCATTACCGTGCTTGAAGCATATGCATCCATTGTATAGAAAACAGCCGACGTCTTGCATCAGAAACCACACCGAAGTAAGTTACATGCGGTTATAATCCTTATTATAAAAACAACAGAAATACTTATCCTAAGTAGGAATCTGAACCGCCCCAACCAAACAACGGCCCATGGCGTTTGAGGATTTTTTTTGTAGATTAGAGTTAAGACTACGCACACCTACTCCAAGAAAATAATATTGTTTTAATGTCAATGGTGTTTTTGCCATCATATATGGGCGATACAGATACAGACAAATCTATTGAAGGTGAAAGATAACCGTCGCTTACAGACTAAATGTGTTAAAGGTTCGTTCGTAAACTTGAGATTAGAATGTAAGCGTTTATATTTGCGACGGTTGTGTTATTATTAGGGAATCCGTCAGCTGTACAATAAAAAAAGCAAATTATTGACAAGACAATATGCATGATTTTAAAATGAAAATATTTATTTTCAGGAAAGTAATATCGACATGTGCGGGCGAGGAAGTCTACCGCATAGAAATTATATCTTCATTATTACAATTATTATTTCGACCATCCAATATTTTCAAGTATAAAGAATAATAAGTTTCGTGCATCCAATAGTTACAAGAATAAAAAAATAGAAATTATTTTTAGGAAGATAAAAATTATTCCGTGCACCAATAGATTCAAGTATTAAAAAATATTTCGAGCATCCATATTTTCAAGTGCATGTACCATGTAGGTACATGTTTAAATTAGGATTGACTTGTACTATTAAGATTCTCCTTTCTTTTTGGCTACTCTGTTATAATTAAAAATGGTCAATTTCAATCCTGGAATGGCTTACAATTTGTTGTTATTATCGTTTCCATGTGATTTCAAAACATCTGTGCAATTGTTAGTGCGAAAATTTTTAGTTGTATTAAATATTTAGTTGTACATTACATATTATTATAATAACAAATAAATATTAATAATATTATTATATCAAATATTTATAATTTGTTCATAACATTAAAATGATACATGTCAAAATCACATATCATGAATAACTAACTGTAATATTTTAATCCTATTTCTTTAGATTCTAACTTTACTAACAATGGCATTTAAGTATTCATTCAATTCGAGTGCCACAAAGTAAAGCTTTGTTCATATCAAGTCTACATAGATAATTATTTAAAAACGTAATTTGTTAGTTTAGCCAATATTAGATACAATTGGATATATTATTGTATGAAGTTTTGTTGTTTATTCAACTGTCTTTAAAAATGTTCAGTGTTATGTTAGATTACATCCGTCCTGGCAATAATTTATTCGTTTTAAGATAATTTATTAATCTGACGTTAAAGGTGGACCATTAAATATGGATATTAAATTATTTTTATTTGCAATTGTTCGTAGCGTACGGTCAACTTCAAACTTCTTTTGAAGTTGACTGAATATGCTACGATAGCAAGCTATTATTTTGCTTGCGTAGCGTAGAGAATACTAAGTATTCTGATGTGACTAAGTATTCTGAATTTATAGAGTATGAACAACTTCAGCGGATACATTCGATATTGAAGCGAAATCAATGAATGTTTACTAAAATAAACACTCGTTCGTTTTTTTGCTTTAATAGTTTACACATTTAAATCAGAAAATTGCAAATTAATTAAATTTTATTAAATAAATTTTATTCTGACATGTAAATTAAAAACTAATCATGTTAATAGATTATATGGTTTTTATTATATTATTTGTAAGATATATTATTTATATATAAGAGAATATAAAATCTATTAAAATATTTATTACTTTTCCAAGTTATGTAAGAACAAATTTTAGAATATGGATATAATATTTTAAATTGTAATTTATTAGGAACAAAATAAAAACTGTATAAATATGTTTTTCTTTTTTATTTGATTAAGTTACCTAATTAATTTAAAATAAATCAACAAATCTATTTCAATAAATATGATACAACAAATCGTTGTTAATTTTTAAAAGAACACAATTTTACGGAACATTTTTTCTAGAAAGTCGTAACTTTTAAATATGATTTTTATAACTTAGTGAAAGAAAAAGCGAATGGACTTTCCTTAAGACAATGTATGTGTTGAAACTGCACAGTTAGACATACTATTATTAATAATACATAAACACTATTAATACATATTATTTTTGCAATTATTAATTGTTATTATTAAAAATTTTATAAACATCATCACGCGCATTACCCCAAAGGGGTTGCCAGAGGCGAAACTATTGCGTACCAGTGGTGCCAATGTGTACTAGTAAAACCCACGAACAGCCGATTAAATGTTACACATAAAAGAATTCAAGGCGCAGGCTAATAATATGTAACTATTTACATATTAGGAAAGAGAGGGAAGCACCTTTATCTTCGATCTTCATTTTTTACTGACATCTTATTTCTTTTAGAACATTTTTAAGTATGAATATACATAAATAGCCTGTTTTTTTATACAGTTGCAATTTCTAGTGGACAATTGGACAAAATCCATTACACTTTTGTCTTACTTTAGATAAGTTATGTTTCAAAATGAGTCAAGCAGAAAAACTCGCTGATTCAGTAGGAAACTAAGAAATACTCTTATATCTAGCCGTAACTGTCCATACGCATATATATGTCTATTTGTAAACGTGAAGATTTGATATAAATAATATATAAAACTGTGTCTTAGCATCTGTTATAGTATCTGACAATGGAACTAATAACACAACAATACTGTCAATACAATAATAAATAATTAATTGTAGTGACAGTACCGTAGTCATTATAAAGATATATATTACACATTAATTAAATTATTTACCAGCACTTGTAATATTGTGTTTACTAACAAATTCATTTATATCAGCCATTAATATTTCATATTGTTGATGTCTAAGTAGTGATTCTTGAAGATTCTCTAAATGTTCCCCATCCTCCATGAAAACCTTGAGGCTTGATATTGCAATAGCTCCTTCTCGATGTTCAGTCACTCTATCTTGTGGATAATTATAAGTCCTTATTTTTTCATTTCTGTTACTGGAACCAATCTGGAATGTCAATATTTTTTATTAATATAGGTAAGATGCGACACCAACAACTGGGTATGTGAAATCATTCATGTAGTTCTGTATGAATGCTTTAAATAGAGGAACTGGTTGGTTTTTAAAAGTTAAATATATGAAGTAAAATAATACAAGTGTTATTAGACAATTGGAATCTTTCAGGTCGTAGAAAAGAATTGTAAAGGAGAAGTAGCATGTCGGTTGCCGTATTGTATCACTTAAAAGGCACAGTCTCGCATACTATCGGATATACACATCATATCCATATGTACACATTGCATTAATTATTCAAAGTTTCGTTTGAAGCATAGTGACAGCAGTACCCTTTCTACAACATATACTATTTCTATAGTTTTCAAGTTCTTTGAGATAGATAAATAACAATAGATAGCGCCCGGTACTTCTTGTGAATCTATTTTATGTAGAGGTAGACAAAAAATTCCATGTCACTCTCCAGCCCATCGACAATCTCCACATAAAAATCATGACAACACAACAACAACCACACTTTTACATTTTTAATATTAGTATGGATATACAACTCTAGTCTCGCCACGCTATTATTGACTGAACCTTAACCTTTTTAAGAAACGACTATGCCTCTGAGAAAAAATGGATCATCTTGATGCCTGTAGACAGAGGTTCTGGCAATTTTCTTTGGATTGGGCATTTCTTGATTGTCTCAGATTCTGCCTCAGACAAAGAGTAAAGGATTATGAGAGTGCATAAAAAGTATAATGAATATTGAAGAAGTTAAATAGACATATCCGTGTAATTTTTGATGTTTGGTGTGGTTCTTTTTGCCTACCCTGCATGGAAGTTGGCCTAATAATAACATATCCCCAACATGGGCGACAGAGACCAGCATACAGCAGTAGCACCAATGGTACTAGTAATATGGCAATCATATTAAATCCCATGATGTGACAGATGGCAAGCATGTCGCCATATCATGCACATACTCCAATTCCGGAGAGTAAAAATTTTGCAGTAAAGGCAAATTTTTTAAAATTGAACAGGAGCTTAGCAAACCTGAATTTTCACTTTCTATTTCTTATTAGTTTTATCAAATAATATAAAGGTGCAGTGAGAACAATTAAATTAATAAACAACTATTACTAGCTTCTTCACTTGTACATCCACATTTAGCCCATGAGATTACAGTTCTATAGTAGCCTGTCACCATATCAGGCACATTTACAATCTTGGACACATCCACTACCCTGCGAATTAACCCAGGACCTTCTGTAGCTATGCTGAGAATGGTAATAAGTACAATTAAGGTAATGAAAAATATTTAAAAACAGACTATAAAAGATTACCTGTGATTTCCTTTCACTGTTTATTTTGGAAGACTGTTCTTCAATCTGTTTTTGCAATAAAAGTGTTCTTAATTTCTGTAAAGCGATTTCTCTATTTTTAATTTGTGACCTGCCTTCTTGGCAATCTACCACTGTTCCAGTTGGTAAATGAGTAATGCGCACAGCACTGTCTGTGGTATTGACATGCTGGCCACCAGCCCCACTAGCCCGCTTAGTTTCTATTGACAAATCTCTATCCGGAATATTCAGTTC
>DVZW01000327.1:0-11065 GCA_018237805.1 Mesosemia grandis
TGTCGATGAGAATTGGAAACCGAACTATGTATACGAGAAAATAAATGTCATCTTTGAAAAAAATATATTTTATAAATTTAACATTTATATAATAGTTTAATTTTAACTTTTATATTCATAGTTTTTTAAAATGAATTTTTGATAATGGAACATAAAAAATAATGAAACAAAATTAAAATAGTAATTCTGGCAATATAATAATAGACGCCATTATGGTGACTGGAAGCCATTTTGAAAAAGAAAGAAAAACAAAAAAAGAAATATGTTTCTTAATAATTTTATGTATTTTTTAAACATTATTTTAACAACTTATTAGCATTCTGTTCTCTTTCTACGTATAAACTCTAGCTGTGCCCATGTTTCATACTCATACGCGTTATTTTCGTAAAAAGGAGTGCAGAGTTTTTGCTTCACGTAAATAGGTATAATTTTAATTTGCATTTTAATATCAGAGAAACATCTGTCGAAACCGATATACAATGCGGAAGTGAATTAAATTTTCTTCGAAGGGAAGCCACGACTGATATATTGACCAAATTAGATACATTATTTTCATATAAACAAATCATGACTCAATTCAGGAATATTACACCTTTGACGAAGGTTATTAAAACGATGATTAAAACATAATCAAATCGATATTAATAGCGAATACGAAATTATTACTTATCCAACTAGACCCGTTTAGGGTTATGGAAGTCAAACTTTCTAGTTTCTAGTGCATCCAACTTGTTTCGCCTACCTTTATAACCTAATAAATAAAACCTATATTCCTTTGACACTTTCGATTGTGCAATATAAAAATTAGCTCTTATTATAATACAATAAGGTTGTGAATAGCTATACAGAGGTTGAGCTACTAAATGTTTTAAAGTACACTTTCTGCACAGGTCACGGGATGAGCCTAACCTTTCACGCGTGGTTTGTTCCACAATGGGCGCGCCTTGGTATACAGTTTCATTGTGAGTTTAGAATGTGAAGCTATTTGTGAAAATTTCCTCGTCGTATGTTGCGTCAGGATTTTGTCTTAACAGTAATTAAGGTTAGAAAGTCTTCTTGAGCGATTTATTGCCTCTATGGACTAGATTTTAGCCATATAGCCAACGCAAGTATCGTGGGTTCGATTCCTGGGTCAGACACTTAATTTTAATTTATTTTATTTCTATTTTTCAAGTGGCTTGACTGGATTGCTAATGGTTGGTTTAAGTCCGATAACGAGATTAGCTCTCTATCTATTACAATAACGGGTGGAAGGACCTTATGGGACACAATACATATACTAAGTAGTAAATTAGGTACCTCTACTTACCTCTTATAGATTAAATGCTTGATATCGATATATGTATAAAATCAATAGGATTATACAGAAAAAGTCCCATCCGGCGAATAGTTATTTATGTGATGAAATAAAGATAACAAACATAAAGATGAACAATATACAAGCAAATATTTTTCTTAGTTTAGAGTTAGATCAATTCGTGTCATTGGTTCCAATTAAAGAGAAATAATAAATGTGTCTTTTTTATATTTAATACAAGTAGTGTTTAGTGACATGACATCCTATAAGGAGCAAAAAACTGATGATGATCAATTAATGTACGACTCCTAATTACAAATATCCTAAAACCGAAAATTTTGAAAAATTATAGGTACCTTTATTACTATTGAGTGCTTTCAAACTACTTTATCCACCTACATTGGTATTAAAACAAAGCTTGATATCTTGGTAATTATATTATTTACCGTTGCATTTTTAACTAAAACTTTTATATTACATTAAATAAATATTTTTGACACTAACAGATTTGTTTTATAAAGATTAATAATTAAAAAAAAAGTCTAATTAAACTTTCTTCAAAATTGATTAAAACATTATTAAAAAATATTTGAGGTCATTGTAGAAGGCCTCTAACATCTGGCATTCAGGGCATTTCTCCTCATCTCCCGGTTCGGTACAAGTTCGTACATTTATTGAAATGCTGTTTCTCTGCGGATTGTATGTTAATCTCGACTCGAAACGGCGGACACCGTTCCGGGACCCACATTTTGAAACTAGTGACATATTGACGTAATAGAGTAGTCATAATGCTAATATAATACTAGGATTTAATAAATATAATATAATATCCGTGTATCTTATATTACTGTGATTCCTTTCTCAAACTCAGTCTTCCGATATTAGTATCCTACCTTGTTATATCCCTCCCTACCCCCTCCCTACCCCCTTCCTACCCCCTTCTATTGCGTTCCTTATCGTTTCTTTTCACATAGTTAATGATGGCATCAAGGCTCGACACCAGCTAAGTCCGCGTTGACAAGAGATGAAGTCGTGGACGTTTTCTACCTACTATTTTATGGGCGTACTATTCAATGGCAGTTAAGGTTTACACCCGTATATATTTAATTGAAGGAAATCCACATACATATTAGGCCGTTTTTTTACGCATTGGCATAGGGACAGAGTGAGTATAATAAATTTAATTTAAAATTATTTTTTCTATATTTATTTTTTCAAGTCCTTTGATAAAAAATTACCTCACGCCTGCCCATAGCGTATCGTATATACTATACGCAATGCAAGTATCGCTAAGTCTAGCAATCGCTCATTCATGACATTCAAAGAAAAGAAACGCTTAAAAAACGGTCATCCCATCTTCAGCTAACCGAACCGATCGTGATTCCCTATAACAGTCGATTAAGATCCCCAGAACAAGCATTTAAGTAAAGTAATTAAGTGTGATACGTAACACTAAGCGCGCGCTTAACACGTAATGTTTAAAATTGGGCGTAAATATATCAACTTATCCACCTATGAACGCGCGTCAAGAGGCAAGCTCCTCCTTTAACTCAAGGTTTAAACCGTCTTAAATCCCATTTTTATAGTTTAATTTATCTATTCACCAGATTTCATATATATAATTAAAATAATCATACTTCATATTTAATTAACATAATTATTTTCTTTATGCGAATTAAAAACGGAGCGTTGTACACGACTCGAATATTTCAAGATGGCGCTTCTGTATTTCATACGATACTCTTTTTTGTATATCATACGATTTTTTGCACATTTGTGAAAGGGTGATCACTGATCAAGTTTTTTGTTTTAAAAGTTAAAATTCGCATTTCGACAATGCACGCACTGCGTAGGTAAATCGAAATATAATATATAATCATATTGTTACTTATAAAGTACCCGGCTTAAAGTGTAATATATTCGTCTTTATCAAACTTCATACTCCTTACAGACATATTTTATGTGCAGGCAAAATTGGATGACATAAAAGCCTGATAATTTTTTATTCAGTTTGGACATATTGGTCCACCTATATTTTTGATAGTAATAAAAATATAATCATATCCTTTTTTTTTACAAATATCGGCTAGACGTGAGGCACTAAATTGTAACTTAGACACCCCTTTACTACCCCGTTAGGATCACAAGCATGATCATATAAGTATGTTAGTTAAACACTATTTCTGCCCTGACGACTTCATTAAAACGAAAAATTAAAAATAAAAATATCTGGTCCTGTAATCAGACTTCGGACGTCTGCATAGCAAGTAAAACGGCTAAACATTAGGCAATATTAATTGCATTTTCAGCTGTCACATGGCTCTGCCCTTAACAAAATTAACATAATGTTTAAAGGTGAGAATTTACAATATAAAGAGCACTTGAGCGGGAAATATTATAATGATATTATCCTGTAGCTCGGTGCCATAATTCGCGAAATAATTGGCCCCGCGATTTACAATAACTACACTCGCCCCGACGCTCACATATCACGGACATAAACTAAGTTGGGAACGTCGAATTAAAACGGCAGTGGCCTGTGGAAGATGTTTTACCGGCATGTCAAATGGTGATACTGTGTTTTAATTTTTAGCACAAAGGTTATTGTTCCATTTAAATTAGAGGAGTAATACTTTGCTTAAACTATTTATATATTTTTATATACAAGGTATTATTATAATTAAACATTAACACTTAACAACTATTTTTAAAATATAATTTTAAGATATTTAAAAAATTTAGGTACTCTTAAAGAAATGATAAGTAGTTAAATGCATAAATACATATCATCACGCTCATTATCCAGAAGGGGTAGACAGAGGTGATACTAGTACATACCAAGCAATTACGTATTACTATTTCTAGACAGTCCGACGTCAAATTAACGGAATGCAAATAGATAAAGGGAATAGAACAAAGGGCCTATTTGTGTTGAAAATTTACTATAAAAGATATAATCATTAAATAAATTAGATACTCTAAATGAAATGATATCCAATAACGTATTATTATTAATTCTAGATGGACTAACGTGCGTTCAAGCTGGATGACGAAGCTGATAGATGCAGGGGACAAAGGCTCATGTGCATTTAAAATTTAAACTAAAAGATACAAAATATATGCTATTGAGAATTATTATTACCAGACAGACCGACGACTTCAAACTGGAACCCGATGGATGTAGGCAGAAAGGGCTAAACGGCTTATAACAATTAAAATGATGTTTATAAGTATTATTTTCATAGTCATGAACATAACAATTTGTATTTTAATATATACTGGGTCGATATACTCAATACAAAATATTTCGAAATGTATTTTTTAAATACCTTTTAAATCTAGAGAATTATGAAATTATAAAAGACCTATAAAATTATAAAACGAATAATTATTGATGTTATAAAAAGAAACTCGTCAGAATACAAAATAGGGTACAAATTTTAAAATTAGTTAAATAACTTTAAGAGATTTGGGATTTGAACAAACTAACATTATTTTTTTATATAAAGTCCAGATTTATATTATGGCTTTTCCAGTATCTTAATTCGACGCTCGCTAACATAACATATGCAAATCCGAAGTATTTCACGGTGAACTCTCAACTCGAGCGGTTTATTTCACTATAGTAATATCCATACAGAGTCTAATGATAAATTTTATTATGTATTGAACGTGGATATTATATGTGATAAAATTATAAATGTATTGGATGCGTTTATATATGAGCTTGTTATGGCGCGGACGTGTTTGAATGAGATTTCGTGTTATTAGTATGATTATTAGTATAAACTTAATAAATATTCATCAATTTATAATAACACTATGCAGGTTTGCCCTGAAGGGATAGATGACATACTATTATGTTGTTTAGAGCAGATTTAGGTGCAGCTTTATTAACCTTAGAAAACTTTTCCATATTGAGATAATAACATACCAGTCTAAATAGATTTTCGTCCCCATTGTTCCTTAAAGGAGCAGGCAGAGACGTGATCCCCGGTCCACACATTTACCTCGTAGGAACTCCAAAGTGGTGGGTGATTAATCTTATGCCCGTCATTATCATTCCAATGAGAGTGGACAGGAAAGGGAAAGAGGATATGGCCAAGTTAAAAGAGCCGAAACTACTGTACCTATAAACTTCAAATTTATTATAATAGTTCCAAATTCAACCCCAAAGGGAATGGAATAGGGGGGTGAAGTTTATATGGATGTTTCTCATTAAAATCAAAATACACGCAGACGAAGTGGCTACTGTCGATATAATTCATATTCTAGTGTAAAAATACTACTTTTTCAGAAGGCTGAGAATAAAAAACGTTACCACTGAAAGGATAAAATACAAGGAAAGATGCTGCTCCCATCATCTTCTGGATCGTAATCCTGACCTGTCTCAGTTATCATATTATATTATACTATTGGGGTTATTTAAGGCAACAGCTTCTTCTACCATAATGTGGATGGAAGTCGGTATTTAAAGACACTCTGACTGACTTATCTTCACCAAATTAGCGGTCTTGGGTGAAAGTAACTAAAATCCACGTTGGTGCGTGAAATAATAAAAATAAATATTCAGGACAAATTATTCACGAACTTACCACTTCACTTCACTTAAATTTATGTGAGTAAAAAATTATACTGAGCGATACCCTGTAAAAAAGTTAAGCCGGGAACTTTTTCAGAAATCCTGAATTTTAGCGCTAAACGCTACAAACTTATAAATATTAAATTCCCTAATACATTTATTTTTCCAATTTTCAAAATAGATGTGCGATTTGGTCTGATATTTTATACGAGATCGCCTAGTCTGTATATAAAATATAGGGGCTATTTCGTTTTATATCGTGGTAAAGTTTGCGTCTTCTATATAAAATAATGTAAAGTGAAAATCCGCTACTAACATTTACTACTTTAGTTTTACCGCAGTATAATAAAATTAGGTATAAAGCTCAACGGATAACCCTTGCAGTGAGTAAAAGGAGGATCTTAAGACTGTATTGATTTCTTATAGAAGTGTTGCTGTATAAAACAATTTCGCTAGATTAGGCGATCCTAGACTTCGATTTATATTTGATATTAATAAGGTTGTCGCGTTTGTAGCGCCATTAGAGTAGACAATATCCAACATTATCAAATAAATAAATATCATCACACTCATTATTCCCGAAGGAAAGTATTGGTGAAATTGTACACACTGACGCCACTTTACCATCCTACCTCTTATTACATTGCTTAGCGATGCAATGGAACGAAGTCCACCATGTCGTAGATTCTACAGGTTGAAATCGCGGCCTGTGGAAACGTGGTCTTACTTACTTTCGGGTCGTGGTTTGTGGGATATTTGCTGATGGCAATGCCGGTTACAGTATCACGATAGAAAATACTGTACCTATATTGTTAAACTATGCTGCACATGAGTTCTACTTGCAGCTTTACTTACTATTTCGGATAAAACTGCTGTAATTGTGTTTATTTTATTTTAGTTTACCACATTAGTTATGTCAAACATTTTGTCACTTTAATTTTCTTCAAATGGCAACACTATAGTGCATTATTTTAAGCTTTATTTTTATTTATATCAGCGCAATAATATTAACTTTATGGCGATTACTATCTTGCTGCATACATTTTTGACGTTTTTATTCGTATTTATGGGATTTCATACCTGATTTTTAATGTAACTATGACAGATTTGATAGACCTTGTTATATGAATGATAAAGTTGCTTTTTGCATATCATGATGTTTGCGTACCACGATTCTGTGAGCGCTCTTAGATTTTATTATTTTAAATTTTAGTTGTATTTTTCGTATTGGACTGCTAACGCGCGCAGCGGGTGGGGAACAAAGTATAACTAAATTAAACTCAAACCCAGGCGATATAAAGTTGTTTTTACTTTGTACAATCATTGATCCCTTTGCAAGGTTCAGGGAATCGCGTCTTTGAATCCTCATTTATATCAATATGATCTCAAATTTGTGCGTTTTGCTTTATTGGTTTAACAAATCGCAATATGTAATATTAATTTTTATGTTTCTCAGATTCAAGTTGAATTTATGCGTTTACGGACCGTTTTCTTGTTTTATATTTTCGGTTTTTTTTTGTTATTAGAATTTAGTTTTCTATTTTAAATTTTTTTATTATCCACAGAATAGGTAGCGTTTTTCTATGCCTAATTTCAGTTGATATTTCCAACTTAGACTTTAGATAGAGTAGTACATTTGCGGCGTTTTTTTTATAGAAGGTACACGTGATGGTAAGTGATTGCCATCGCTTATGTATTAATGTTACTCTAGAGACATTTAAAATGCGTTGCCGACTTTTGCGTGTCTTCAATCTTGAACCGCCGTTTTCCTGCTATAATTTGAGGATCTGTCTTCTTTTTTTTATCTTATATGAAGCTAAAGAATGTTGGTAAGGAAACAATAGGTGGTAGATTACTCACTCAGATTGGTACTAAGGACACAACATTAAAAACTATAGAATTAGCATACATTGTAGGTAATGTATGAGAACCGCTGTGGTAAAACTCACCATGCTTCGAATACAAAAATTCAAATAAACAACCTAATAGTACAAATTCATTGGAACTTAAACTTAAAACAGTAAGAGTATAATTTAAATTACTTAAAATAAAAGAATATCTTCACGACCATTATCACCGCAGGGATAGGCAGAGGTAAAACTTGTACTACTAGATTACCGATAATGTGCAGTCCCGTGATATGATGATAGGTGACAAGCTCTCGTCATATCGGACACATATTATAGGATATTTTTCCAGAAGATCTAAAAATAAACAAAGCAGTCGGAACAAATAAGATGTCCCTCGTCTCACCTCTACCCTACCATTGCCCCCTGACCTAGATTTAGCCGCTATCTATCCCGTAAAGCCGAATGTTATAATGAATTAATAGTTGTGCTATTAAATTTTTCTATGGGCAGAGACGGAAGGATGTCACTTTAGGTTCAATTAAGACTTATTTTAAACTAAAATGTAAATTAAATATCACTAGGGTAAAAAATATCCTTCTACCGATTAAGAGAACTGATAGAAAAAATCTTCCTTATTATATATTCAGATAACGTAATTGCTGTTTACACTGTAAGGTAGCCATAAAATTAAATATACAGATATAAATCGAAGATAACATCATTTCTTCAGATGGCCAGACGTTCAAATAATATCAGATATTTATTTTAAAGATGTGATCTTTATAACTATTGCACTATGGTTACTGGATAACTTCTTGGGTAATTATCTTGTACAGTTGGGCGGAAAAGAGTTTAGTTGTGAGATAATAATTTCATTGCGTAACCTTTTAAAAATGTTTATTATCACCATTCACACCAGGTACCTTTGTAGGGTAAGCAGAGTGAAGCGACCGTCAAACATCATAACTCACTCACACCTTTTTTGCTTTTTCAATATTTATTTCTTTTATTGTCATCGCTCATAAAAATCTCCCAAGAAAATCTATTTTTTAAGAGCTATAGGTATAAGCTTTGACTATGGGCATAGCCCACTTACACTTACCGTTTTGAAAAGAGAATAGGACAACTTAATAAAAGAAAAGAATGGTTTGGCATAAGAAGTCATAGTAAGGTAAAAAAAGTAAGATAATGAAAATAGTGCATGAATAGAGTTTTGAGTGTTGATGAAGCGAAACGCGTGTTTTTGAGTCGTAGTTAGAGCTTAGTTATCTTTGTTTACCTCGCATAGGACCTAGCGTGAGAGTATAATAATAATATTACTAATATTTATAAAAGTAATAAGATACAAATTACACTGAAAAATCCTGGTTGCCAGGCTTTTGGGTATTAATGTTTTATTGCTTCTTAGCCCACAGAAAACGACATTTGTTTCTCCATTCTTATGTATTTATTTACGGCATACAGAATTTTTGTAGTTTTATGGATTAGAAGTGCTGAAAAATACTTAGAATATTTATGACGCCAATTTATTTTAATTATCAAATGAAGTATATAAGTATATGTGATCCGATAAATTGCGAATGTTACCAATAATTGCTCCGAAGTTGAATTTTTTACTGGTTTTTCTACAATTCTGGTTTGCTAATATGGTACAAGTACACCAATTATTTCTATACTAAGCGTGTATACATGCCTTTAATAATTTATCATCCATATATGTAAAGACATTATAAGCTAATAGAGAACAATTTCTAAACTTTCACAATTTAAATCATTTAATACTTTTGTCATCGACTGTACGTACTTAGTCGTAGTAGTAAACCGGATAATTACGAGTAAAGTACCATTTATAGAAGAAAAAAATCTATTTATTTTAATAACGTTAAGAGAAATCTTTAAATTGTGTAATTTGAATAAACCAGTATTAGGGCCTGATGTTATTTTACGAAAGGGCGTGATGTGGCATCCTGATTACATGGAGCCGAATAAAGTATGTATTTTAACTTCCGTACGTACTAGAAATATGTTTTGGCTTTGCATGATTTTTTCCTTTGTCTTCATTATATCATTATGCCTGTGATTCACGAAGGAGATATACGTCGTGTCAACGATATTGCGTATAGTTAGTGTGTCAGGTTGCAAGCAAATCCAAAACAAACCAATCCTGGGTAATTGAACATTTTTTTAGAAAAATACAAAAGCCGACACCGGTTCTTCAAGACCGATGAAGTAAGAGTATATATAAGGTATTTAGTGAACGGTGTTGGTGTCTTTACGCGACTAGCTGATTTTAATCGATTTCAGAAGTTAAGCATTTTTAATTACTGACGCACTTTGATGGATGATGAAAGAGAGCGGATTATTTATTTTATTTAATAGGTAATAGTTGATTACAGCTAAAATTATAGTCATTACACCTTAAGGTTTTTATAGCATATGAGTAGTAGTCGGATACCGCCGCCTTAGAGCCACTAAACGTGTAATGGTCCTTTTCCAACTTGAGATAGGGGTGTTAATCTCTTTCTTTAGGTCAGATACCTTTTTCAAACAAGAAAACTATTAAAATAGTAACCAACTTCCATATAAGAATATCATATATGTAGTCTAATAGGTATTGGATACTTAATACGTATCTAAATAAATCAAAAAGTATTCGTTAGATTTCCCTCAAAATTAAATGGGACCGACCACAGGAACAGTACCATCAATCGAAAATAAAAAAAAATTTAATAATTTGGACAACCGTAAGAAGTTACGAGATAACAAACATAAAAAAATACAGACGAATTGAGAATTTCCTCCTTTTTTGAAAGTAAGTTAAAAAGCACTAACAGTATGGTGGTAGGAATATTTTGATCAAGATGTTGACAGTCTTAATGTGCAGTTGGAGAATACATAATTTTGCCACTTGTAATGTTTTACATTTGTTAATTTATAAGCCAACCCATCTCACATATTTTATTTTTATTCAGAACGTCAATCTTTTTTAATCTTCAGTAACTTAAACAATATTCGGGCATAACTCAAGACATTTATTTAGTCTAGTCAAATACAAGAAGGAATAAATATGTGTTAAAATTCTTAAATTATAATAAAATGTTCAGTACTTGTTAACTTAAATACAACTTGGCGAACCCCACCGATTATAAGTGAGGCAAAACAAGAGTCATAATTTATTTAAATCCCTTCCTAATTATCATTTTTATCATATAATTTAATTATGTAAATTTAAGTTTTATGGGTTTAGAATAAAAACGTTTTTTATTGACAAAAAAGTTAAATTCAAATGTGAATTATATTTACATAACAATACCTGGAGTTATTATTACTAGTTTT
>DVZW01000328.1:0-11062 GCA_018237805.1 Mesosemia grandis
TCTTTTAACAAGCTTAGTAAATTTGTAGTTTTAATGGATAGTTTATTTTAAAATGTGCTATCGTTTGATGCGGTTTTGTTCACGCTATTTTTTATTACCGTCACAAGATAGGTGATTATAGTGCGTTGCCTACCTTGAGGTTGGGATGATAAGTCTTGTAAGGGTACCTAACTAGTTTATCCTCCAAACCGGAACTCGACAATGCCTAGCACTAACCTTATTGCGGCAGGAATAAGTAAGACGGTACAACTAAATAGTCAAGATGATGAAGGCTTGTTTACAAGTTGCCTGGCAGGAAGGCAGAGCCGATTCTCCACGCGAAGCCTAGAACAATAACATACGAGCGAACTGACCACGGCCAGTGTAATTGGTCGAAACGTTAACTTTTAACAAGTTAGTGCAATAATTATGAGTTTTGTCCCGTTTACACTGTCGTTGCTTATACACTGTCATTCTATTTATCTTTACGCATTCTCACTTCTCGGGTTTGCTGGTTTGTATCTCTTACGGAAAGAAGCTCGCGCTTTTACATGTATAATTTTGTTTGTTTTAAATTATGTGTGATATAAAAATATATTTTAAATAAATAAATATTTTATAATGTTACCATAAAGTTTATTAGGGTTTACCATTATTGGCGTGCCACTGATAAATGTGGTTTCTAACCAGAATATCGAACCCGGGATAGCATGTGGTATAGCTAACCATTAGACTGTTAAGACGATAAACGAGCAATCAAATATATTTTATGCGTGTTACAGACGTGCATTTATATTCATTCCATCCATTGATGTCTTGCCAGGTGTGAGAGACTTGCAGTCTGCACGTAACTTATGACGTAATGTTTGCATACTAAAATATCTGTACAGATAACTTTGTATTAAATTATTTTCATCCCACCCATTTTACACGAATGGGTAGGTAGAAGTGCAATTAGTACACTCACGTGCAACTTGTTCATTAACCGATGATATTTATGGTGTGATAGGTGTTGATAGGTGATGTGAGTTTAAGTAAAACCAGATGTGTACACACAGTGGAACGAAAGTCGGCTATTCTCCTCTACCTTCTCGGCATCACAGACAAAATCGGTAGAATCCTGACATGGAGATACCATATTAAGACCATATTTTCCGCACATATGAAAATCGCAGCCTATCTACGGTCACCTAAAGATAGCATCCCTTATCAGTGTCCAGGAGTCTCCAAGGTCGACTGCAGTTGTAGCAGCTCATACATCGGGCAAACTAAACGAGTCATAGCAACTCGCATTAAGGAACACATCAGCGCAGTAAAAAATAATTACCCGAAAAAGTCTGATATAGCTGAACATCTTTTGGATTCTACGACTAACCATTGAATTGAACTACATAGGCCACATATCGTTTCTGCAGAACCCCATTATTTCCCGCGCGTGGTACGAGAAGCGATTGAGATCAAGCCTCCAAATAATTTCAATAGGGAGAATTTAAGTTGGCTCAAGCGTGGGATCCAGTTGTTAGTTGATGCTATTCCAGGCAATAAAGTGCGAGAGTCAATTTTCTCCGGGATAAAAAGTGGTAAGCCTATATGTTATTCCAAAGACTACAGGTCTATCTGTATTCCAATCATCCAGATCCATCCAGTAGTTTTGGTGTGAATGAGCAACAAACAAACATCCATATTTTCACATTTATAATAGTAATATAAGGATTTACGTAACAGACGCCTGGTTCACAATTCTCTGTGCTGTTCTCTAAAGTAAGTGCATTGTCGTGATGAATAATTAACATACGGGTCGGGCAATTTGTGATGCAAGAACCAACGCTTCGGTCACATAAAACGAGGATGAATAATATAAATATTTCATGAGAATTTTACGACCTGCTTTAAACTGCAAGAAAAACTGGTACAATATTAATTAAATTAAAAGTTAATTGGTAATTACTAAACAAGCAAGACACGTTTACAATTAGCTTTCAGCAATAAAATCAAATTAAAACCTACTGGCGTTAATTTTGTGTGGAAATATATTTCGTTAATTGTGCTGATCGGTTTTGACAGCGGGATAATAACTTTGCCCCCACGCGTAGATCACAATAAGTAAAACACTAATGAACAACTATTTAAATACTAATACGTGTAAATACGGTATCGGCATAGATGCCGAAGTCCTGTATTCAATTCCTGCTGGGTAAGGAATTGGTTCAATGATATTTTAGTTTTTCTGAAATATATAACTGCCTAATATTGGATGTGTGCGCAAAGGGGCAACGGACTTGCAATCAAATGGGGCTTAAATATCCTAGGTACCCCTTGCCCTACCCTATCGACCGTTATGGGCGTGACGATATGCTTATTTAATACTATTTATTATAAATACTAGCTGACCCGGCAAACTTGGTTTTGCCAAATAAATTATTTAAAAACTTACACCTACCTTAAAAGATAGACGGTCCATGGGTTATACTCGCATATTTCTAGTTTCCGTATGATTTCCGGGATAAAAACTATCGTATATCCTTTCTCGGGGTTCTTTGTACAAATTCGCATCCAAATCAGTTCAGTGGTTTAAGCATGAAGAAGAGAGAGACAGGCAAGTGACTTTCGCATTTATAATATAAATAGAGATTTTTTTAGTTTCCTGAAACATAATCTAGTTTCTTATCGTTAAAAATTTTCCTTTACCTAAATTTACATAACCAACACATTGTACCAAAATAAAACGAATTCATTAATAATCTTAACGAAACCCAAATAAATATTCAAAGATTACTATCACGATAAAAATCCACATAAAATTTCGGTACAAAGAGTTACAATTGAAATATTTTTAATTAAAACACCACTTATGAAGTTTACGAAAGCTTTCTCTTTACATTTCGTTTGGCGCGTAGGTGTTAATATGACGTGGATGCATTTAAGTCATTATAAATAATGGCTTGATAAGCATGCAAGACAATAGATTGCATCTTATGTGGGTGGTGCACAATAGAAGATAACGTTGGCTTCACTGATCGGTTCATTCGCTATCCGAGGGTTTGAATAATTAATGTTGTTTATGTTTTTTAGCGCATGTATTTATTTTTTAAATACAGTTGAAGTTAACAGGGCTAAACTAAGTCACAAGGTAAATCACGATAAAACAAAAGTAGTGGTTGTAGACTGAGCACTGTTGATCTCAGTCAGTCAAATGATACGAAATAGGAAGAGAATTGTTGATTCGTTGATCTCAGTCAGTCAAATGATACGAAATAGGAAGAGAATTGTTGATTCGTTGATAACTTGCTATGGGAGTTGTGACTGAGATCGGACGCAAATCCGGTGTGGCTAAAAGTGCTATGACAAAATTTAATAAGGTCTGTAAGAATCGCGGTATTCGTCTAGCAACAAAAGTGCGATTGGTGCCGGGTCTCACATTTACGTACGTTGCTGAGAACTGGACTGCAAAAAGCCGTGACAGCAATAAGATGTACGCTTTCGAGGTGTCGTGTTCTCGAAGATTTCTCCGCATACTCTGGATCGCTATTAAGAACTATGGAGTCCATATTTAAAGAGCTCCACATCTCCAGACGACTTTCCTCCATGTCGTAAACGGGCACGTTATGCGGTATTTAAGACACTTCTGACTCTCCAGACATGTCTTAAATTTCATATAATGTGACCACAAATTCTCCTAGGATGAAGAATGTGTAGATGAATTTCTAATCATAAGTTATTATTATTATATCACAAAAGGTCCCTTCTGGGGTAAGCAAGTTTTAAAACGCAAGTTGCTCAGTCGATCCTAGTTAAAGCTAAAACTTTTTATACATATTAACATTTTCGCGGTTGGAACAGTTGAACTGTCAGCCGGGACCTTGTTATCGCTGAAATTGAATTGAAACAAACGAGTGCTGTCACGTTTTCAAATGGAAGTGGAGCAACTGGTCCTAGACATTGCTAAAATTATTAAAATAAGGGAGTGCCCTCACGTCTACAGAAGGTGTTTGAGCAGTCAGTCCTAGTTATAGTTAAAATTATAGCAACAAATGACTTCTTTCACGTTTTCAAAGGCAAATTATGCAGCAGTGTGCTAAGTTTAATATTAAACACTCGTAAACCCTTCGGGGATCGGAGCTGTGATAAATATTTAGGACAAATTACAAGAATTGACCTAACCCCAAACTAAGCAAAGTTTGATTGTAACATGGGCGCTAGACAACGATACTAATATATTGAAATACATATATAAATATCGATATAAATTTAATAAATACCCATACCTAGAAATACAGGTATTTATGACAAAGTCATGTATTTTGACTGACTTTGAGTTGAAATTATACTCTGCTTTCCTGGCGTACAGTTAACTCCTGAGGATGCCTCTGTGTCGAGTTGAAACGAACGTAGAGTGTATTTTTGTATATTTTGCAAGTTGTGCGGAATTGTTGCATAGTAATTTTGTTTGTCTTTGAACAATGGATTTCCGCAAAGTAACGCTTGGTTTAATCAATTTTAACATATATCTATGTTGTACATTACACAAATGCCCGCTCTGTTGGGAATCGAAACCGAGCCTCATCTTTTGGCGATAGACTAACCACTCCACCAACGAGTATAAGATATTTATGAAATTCAAATAATATTTCATTTACTCAGGCCTAGGTTTCTCCTATGTTTGAGTTCTCGTTCAAACTTCGACAAAATAGAAGTTGATAACTCCAGATGTTACATGTTGGATGCAGCTAAGCTCTACTGGTTTTGACACGAGAAATATTAGATCGGTTATATATTTTAGGTACATATATTGTACCACCGACACAATAGCCTGGACTGGTATTAATAATCTTGTTTTTAATATCCCAGTGTCACGAATTTTATATTTGTTGGCAACTTTGAATTTAATCCCTTGGTCATGACAGATTCAAGGTTGACAACCTACCATTAGCACCTTTAATGAATATAGGCGACTGTTGTTTCTTACTATTAGGACACTCATCTGCTTGATTGCCTTTCTATACAAATATAAAATCCATTGTCTTACTAATAAATGCAAAAGTTTGTGTGTATGGGTGAATGTTTCTTACTCTTCAGGAAAAAACTACAGGATGGATCTGGATGAAACTTTACAATAATATAGGTTATACATCAGAATAACATATACGCTACTTTTTAACTGGAAAAATGTACGGTTGTCGTGGTATACCCTTGTTCGTGTCACACGGACAAAGTCGCAGGCACCATATGGTAAATTTTCCACATTCCTATTCCACAGCTGTAAGGTTTTGTATGCCAGAATCTCACATCGTGATGACACTGAGCTATAAATTCAGGATGGTCAAGGAAAAGCTAAGCTGTCTTGGGACCTGCAACCATTTTAATTAGAAGTGTTAGGAGGAGTATGAAAAAATATCTGGTTCCCTCCCCAATGCAGGAGACAGCAAAATACTAAAGCCGACCTTCCCACCTATCGCATCATGGGACTTAATATTATCGGCTAAACGTGGGTATACTAGTGGCACGTAAGTGTGAACTAGTTTCAACTATGCGTACCCAGGGGATAAGGGGCGTCATGGTATATAATAAGAAAAAAAATACACCATTGTCTAAAAATGGAAGTAATTGATTATATTAGGGTCTCACTAGATGTGAGTAAGGCAGCATTCACAAGGGGTATTTAACTCATATATGCTCAAAATTTTCCATCCCATTATAAAGATTTTGATAGTGGTTTGAATATGTTTTTTGTAGTACAAATGCTCCTACAGAAGTCGACACAATCGTTCTGTAATCTATTAGATTCCCGTCAATGTTACGAGACCGATAGAATTTAATCAATGTATGTTTAATCAATTTTAATAAAGTTATTATCAATAAATATTGTGTTTAACGGATCGTGTCGTAAGTGTACTGAAGGTTTAATTAATTCGTCCTTCCAATAGTTATCTTCAAGGTAAGGACTTATGCACATTAACGAATGTTTTATTACTTAGAAAAATAAATTACTAGTTATTCACACACCTATTAACATGTCTCCCTGCTTACCACGTAAGGGAACTGGAATAATTATATAAACATACTATACAGTATGGAAAAAATTAATCTGATATAAAGGTTAATCTTTAGGGAGATTACTTCATCTATATGAAAAACAGAAAATTAAGCAAGTATAAATTAAAAAAATAAAATTAAACCCGTACACAAAACTGCTGGACTTATTTCCATCAAACATAGCTAAGAACCATCACAATGGATAAGGATTTCGATTAAAAAAAACTCAATTAATTGAGTTAATTCGTTTGGGAGCTACGATGCCACAGACATACACACACAGATCGAACGTCAAACTTATAACACCCCTCGTTTTTGCGTCGGGAATTAGAAAATATATGCATGCATTTATATATATATTTAACATAAACATATTTACAATGTTACGGTAATGACAGTCTAAAACAACAGTATGAAGTTAGCTGTAACAGTTCGCTTTCGCAACTAACTTCACACTGTTCCTTTTGACGTCTATTCCGTAACATTGTAAAACTTTGTACATATATTTATTTAAATAAAAATATATTTACGATGTTACAGAAGTGATGCCAATAAGGTCAGTATGAAGTTAGCTGTAGACTATAGTAAAACTAAAAAAAGTATACAGTTTACTTTCACAGCTAACTTCGTATTGTCTCTTTTGACGTCGCTTCCGTAACATTGTAAAATTTTACTCTCAACGCGACTAAATAAGTATTAGTAACTAAAAAAATTCACATCTCAATAGTCAAAAGTATTAGAGTAGACCCAGAAATGTTGCAATGTTATGGATTAATTTAACGTCATCGTTTTTTGTGTGGTCGTAAAGGAAATAATAGACTGAGCAAAAATGTACTGGACATGAGTCATGACCAATCAAGTTATGGTATGAATTATACCACAGGTGGCCAAACAGGTCTGGCTAAAAACTGTTTTGAGATGTCATGATTATTGCTAGTTAATATAATAATATGTTCTCTGAAATGGTAGGATATAGATTACTGATGTCCGTAGCAACTTTGTTCAGAATTATCTGAAAAAGATTTTGGTATTTTTTTTACTTTTTTTTATATTTTTTGTGTCGCAATGTGCCCAGGGTACAGCTGGTATTAAATATATATAAGATAAAAAATACGCCAATTGATCCGAGGCCACAACTTTGCTTAGTTGTATATTCCTTGTGACATGGTTGTTAACCATGGTTGACTCGGTTATTTTCTTGATTAGGTCAGACCGGAGAGTTGATGATCGACCGCGAAATCTCTTTCCTACCACTTGGCGCAGAGTTGCAAGTCTAACCATCGAGTTTTCGTATCTGGAGATGCGACAAAAGAACTTGAGTACTTGTAGTGGCACAGTTGACGAAATTTGGTCTTTAATATCAAGTTCCTGGAGTAGCATCATTGCTGTTTTTGTTATTAGAAACAGACACTTATTATTTTAATTATATATCAATTTTATTTAATTATAACAGGTATAATTATAGCTACAGAAGAATCTTTGATTATTTTAATCTCCGCATGGCATATAGTGTGTTCTTTTATCGAATAGGAAGGGAAAATGTCGCGGCAAACTCCAAAAGTTTCATGTGACGGCAGCTGTTAGTGTGCAAATGTAAACTAAACTTTACATATGAATGTGGCGCCAGTGCTAAATTAATTGGTACAGAGCTTGGAATTATTGTTTTGAAATATTCAATTATATTCAAATAGGTCATGAATTATGAACTGCTCTTAACTTGTTTCTATATCATTTTTTATAAACCCTTAAAGGAACCTGTGGTGATGATATAAGCAGGAATATTGCTTAACAATTCCGTGGACACCTAAGTTCATAGCTCAGTGTTATCACGAGATTGCCGCTGTTGATTCTGGCGTATAGAAGTTACAGCGGTGGGAATTGGACTCGGGATAATTGCCCCTAACCAGAGAGAATCTTCGGATAAGGAGAGTGAGCCAAATATCATGATAGACACGCGTCTTGTTTCTTTAACATTAATCAATTTTTCGTACACTCTCGTAGGTTTTGGTGACTTTTGACTCCACGTTTCGATGACAATTTATAGGTGACGTCATAATGTTAATGATTGTTATTGTCATATGTGCTGAGAATGTAAAGGTAGCCACAGACGTATACAACAGGCTTTAGTTCAATATCTTTCCTTCAATGTTAGGATATTTACTGTCCAATTGTGATGAAAATTCGTTTCTTCAAGAAATTCGTCTATTTGTTTTCCAATACTAAAATAACCAGCGGCGCTAGTGTGTACTAGTATTCGCACGACATGTCGATAATATTAACTCTATCATGGGGCAGGTGGCATACCTATCACCATACTTGGCACATATTCCAGTCCTGGGAAGTGAATTTATTTCAGAAAATCTGAAAGGCTCTATTATATTTTTTCACCAGACTTATGATTCTATAAAATAAAATAAAGAAAGGTTGTGGAAAAGTTATGATGACACCCGGTTTGATAACACCATCTTACTTATTCTTACCACCATACGTCAATATTTGTAATTATAATTTTTCGGTTATAAGTATCGGGTAGTGAGAACTTAGTACAGAAACTTAAAATCTCAGACTCAAGGTTACCTTGTCGGGTGAAATAATATTTTCATGGAGAGCTCGACTTGGAAATGCAGGTAGACAGTTTCACATACCTATAAACCTGATTCTATCGACAACTAGTTTCAGTTTCCTGTTATACCCAATAGCTATCGACAAACAATAGATTGTCGCTTTTAACTATTATCGAGGTCAATAATCGATAATTTTCTATCGATAATTATGTAACGTCACGTATATTCAGGAGTCAAGAATATAAGGCACATCACTAGCTAAACTCGTATATTTTTATTTATGAACGACGACACTAATTGCAACTTTATTTTAATTATTTATGCTGTCTAAGCTGTCAAGCATCAAACGCGCTTAGAGTACTTACGATGGCGTACGTTGGAGTGGGCGTTTGTGGAATGCAGGCATAATTTTTAATTTGAAAAATTCCCGGCAATAAACATATAACCAATAAGCTTTAATATTGACTGTGGTCCTGGTAAAAATTCTAATGATTGCTGTATATCATTAGAAGATATGCGGCAACAGGAGTGTCGCCAGTAATCATGCTTTGCCCCGATGCTTTGCGTCTTTATGAGTTTGCCGTGGAACTGTTTTAAGAGGTCCTCTAAACATTTTCAGTATAATTAAACTGCCTTTTAACTTAAATGTCGAGGGCATTTTCTTCGAGATAGTGTGCGTATTAATTGTCTTTAATGGGACATTTGGTCGTTGAGATGAATCTTTAATTTCCTATGTGCAAATTTTCTGTGAAAGATCATAACCAATTTCGGACACCTCTTTTTAATTAGCACCTAATGTATCAACACCGTTTTTACTTCACTTATTAATATAAAAATACCGACTAGGGGATTAAATTCGGGACCTCGTGCATCTATTGAAGCCGGTACCATTATACCAAAGAGGCGATATATATTATGTACCCAGTTTAATTAAGATTAGTTCACAAATTTCCATATTTCTAAATTCAATAGGACATCTAATAGGATTCAAGAGCAATTACGATGATAACGTTCGCTGTGCCTCGATTCCATTTCAAAATCGCCATACATCGTTACGTTTCTATCGCATCTTCCGCCCGCGCGTTCTCCCACGGTTTCGCCCGCGCCTTATGGCAGGTTATGCCAGGAATTAGATATTTATAGAGCAATAAGCTTGTATAAAGATTATAAGCTAATTTTAAACTAAATAACGATAATCAATTATTGTTATACCAATCACAAACTGTAAAGTTTCTATCGACGGCACTTGGTGAATTATAATCGTCATATTTTGATTTAAAATCATTTCTATTTTTATAATTTTATGCCTACCTTCATAAGTTGGAGAGGCATTTGAAGAACAAGTTTTATGAAAAACTTAACTGCCTGAGTTAATTTTCTATCGATTGCTGTATATGTATGTGCCCAATTTGACTACAACGCCACCTGTCCCACCATCGGACTTATTATCGTAGGGTAATCGTTGGTGTACTACTACCAGGTCCCATTAGTTTGTATTAATTTTACCTCTGCCTACCGCTCGGATATAATTGGCGTATCATAAATATTGTTTTTTTATATATGACTTTATCCTAAAAATAGATTTAAGATAAGATTTATAGCAGCTAAGCTGATAAGTTACACTCATTTATTTTTATTTATTTATTTATTTTCTCAATTTTACATCTACCATTAAAGTTTTAACCAATACGATAGTGTACTCAAAATTACATTATTTATATATTATCAAAACTAATTACATAAAGTGTCAATTACATAAGTGTTTAGAGGTGATATAAGTATAAGGTTGTGCCAGTGGATTCTAGTTTTGCCGGATCACATTTTTTGCCCAAAGAAGACTTGGGTACTGTGAGTGAACGTTTTAGGCAAAAATGAGGGGAAATGATTATACAAAAAATTAAAATTCATTTGATATAATATTGTCCCAATATATCTGTAACGCAATATATATTTCTAACGCACTAGGTATAAGCGTCAGGAACGGCCTTTATGTACTGGGAATACGAATATGGGTCAGGACTCAGGAACGCATTCTCCCAGCGTCTGGACTTTAATAGTGTGAACACATTTATAGTGGCGCCGTTGGTTCATATCATAAAATTGTCTTATTTCCAATTAAATAACTATGTAATAGAATAAATTGCATAATGACGCCTAATCAAAAGCAATAATCACTTGAACAGACGCTGGTATATTCTGACGTGAGTAAGCTTGCGTGCAAAATCGATCATGCCGCCTTATTAGGTATTGTGTCACGTCACATTGTTATTTATTTCAGTTAGTAGCTAAAAGATGGCGCTGTTTTAGCGCGCGCACGAAAATTTTTCTTCATACTATGCACGATTAAGTAATGTGACATAAGTTTGTTTGAGTGTTTAATTAAACAGGCTGTAGTTGCCTCGTTGGCATAGGGGTACCGGTGTCGTTATGAAATGCAAGAGGTCCTGGATTTGAATCCCAGGTCGGGCGAAACAATGGTATGAGTG
>DVZW01000329.1:0-11058 GCA_018237805.1 Mesosemia grandis
AGGATGATAACTCTTGCATAAGTGTACCGGCTATTTTACTCTCCACACCGGAACACGACAATGGCAAGCATTGGCATGAATAAGTAAGGCGGTGGTACCAATCCGGGCGAGTCATCGCAGAACTCTACCACCTAGTAGAAATTAAGCTTAACGTAAAAAAAAAGACATTGTCAAGGGAATCAAACCTGTCACATCAACCTAGTACACAATGGCGCCGCTAGTGTGTACCTTGTTGTTTCGCCTCTGCCTACCCCTTCGGGATTAATGAGCGTGATGATATTTATTTATTTTACAATATTGATATCATTTAAGTATGACGTAATTGTAACTAAATTAAACTTAAAAACTTTCCACGAGATAATAAATATATTTTTGTTTTTCTGTAACCACTAAAGTCGATGTCAATTGTCAATAAGTTATCATATCTACATGTTTGCGTCTTGATTTTTCGCGTCACACATTTTTTGCTGGATTTGTTGTTGTCTTATATAAATTTTTTAGATTATCTGAATGGTCCATTCCTTGGGTAACTTTGAATATTAGGCATGCAGGGTACATATGAATATATGTATTTGATTGCGTTGGATTAAATAAAACAAATGTCATTTCATTTTTTTTTTATTAAAAGACATTTGTTTTTGAAATGAACTATACTAAGCCTAAAGTCACAACAGGTAGATGTTATGTTGTGAATGCTACAACATCAATGACATATCTTACTACATAGGCTTTTAGGGAGCAAATTAATCTACTACCTCCTAAATCAGTGGGTAAAAAGGTGTTCGCACAAATCTTCTTTTAATGCAATAAAAAATTTAATCATTTTAATATTATATCAAATTAAATGAAGGTGAAGTCAAGAGTAGGGTTGTCAACATTTATTAAATATAATAGAGTATATCTGATTTCAAAGGAGGTGTTATAACGAATACGGACTTATAAAAAAGAGTACCTATCATTTATTGAAAATTCCGAGTGTGGCTTGGGGAGTTGGGAATACCAGAATATGAATTGTGGACAATAGTACACTTTTTCAATAACGATTAGCGTTCTCTATTAGTATTATAGATATAGAGTGCGTTAAAAATCATTGCGGGTCTCATGACAGCGTAGTTATTTTCCCCGGGCATCCTGAGTTCATAGTTCAGTGTCATCACGGGGTTGTTGCTTCTGGCGTACATAACTTACAGCGTTGGGAATCAGAGTCAGGTTAATTGCCCGTTCAATAAAATATACAGTATCTACGTCTACGTGATATAGAGAACAATAGTCTATTTTAAAGTACGATTAACAACCATAGTCAAGAGTATTTTTGTGGAAGCAAAACTGATGTGTGTTTGTGAAACCGTGATGTTTTGCCCTTGGTTCTCTGTTTACCCCTTAAGGACCTGGGGGACATGATGTAATATTAATTAATCATTTAATGTAATTAACAATGAGTTGTGTGTTCTATTTATATATGAACTTGCGGCAGTCTGGCTTTCTTCGACCTCCATTTGCACGAATATTTATGAAGCAGACAGAGATAAGTATGTGCTAAAAATAATTGTGCCATTAAAAAGTAATAAACCGAAACGTTATTGAAACATGTTGACGCTATCGGGTAGCATGGTTATTTTTGCGGTATCTTAAAGTATTATATAGGTATCAACTATAAATCTGTCTACCGCTTCTGGGATGTCGGACGTGATAATATTATTTTCTTTATTTTTTTAAACTATATATATATATTTTTATCTTATAGGCAAGCAAACAAACAGACGGATCTCCTGATGTTTAGAGATATCTGTCGCCTATATCCACCAAAGGTGTTAATGGTGCGTTGCAAACTCCGAGTCATGGATGATAAGATTCTTAGGTAAATGTTCCGGTTACTTTTGTCTCCAAATTGGAACACGAACTATGGCAAGCGCTGGCATTATTGCGGCAGGCATAATAAGACTCTACCACCTAATAGTCACGATAATAGCGACTTGTAAAACCTCAGTAGATTATTTGATTTTAAACTTATATGAACAGAATACTCATGATACAGATTTTATTATGGAACGTGGTGAAACGGAAAGTGCATCTTTAATTAACAATCTATATAATCTGTAATCAACTAGCTTATCTATAATTACAATTTTTTTTTGTTGTATATAAGAAATATTGAATTTTTTATGAATATACAATGCGAAAGTGTATATAGATTAGTACCGTGAGAGATTACGACTGGCTTATTTTGACCTAATTATATTGCCATGTAAGGTCCCATGTGGGGTAAACCGGAAAAAACAAACGCTAAACATCAGGATTTAAACATAACCGTTTCGCTTTCTCGTGACTCTTGACTCCGCCTAAGTCCAAGGGGCGACCAATTTGATCAAAAGTCAGTCATGATCACCAATGTTACTTATTTTCATATAGTATATCTCTTTCATCAGTCTGATTTGATTAGAAAAACTTATGTTAGTTGGTTTAAAATTTTCTGTAAAGTGCAGACATCGATATAACACTTCAAACCATCTATATTCCATGATAGTATGATGCAATCATTCCACACGTCTTGAGACATGATTCTATATATGACATTATACTCATATGTACATTGTTTAATTAGTCTGACAAAATACAGATAAACAATATATCGATAACCAATGCCACAATAAAGTTATGACGACAAATAAACGATAGCGAGACAAACAATTTCTAGTTAAGTTAGAATCGTCTTGTTAATGTAGACCTTCTGCCAAGGGAATAAGGTTATACGTGGGATGAATGAGTTAAATTTAAAAATGTTGCGTCTGATTTGTTGTTGTTAAATTATGAGAATACGCAAGTAGCACGCTATCGTCACTAATGTCAAGGCTTCGATTTCGACGCTAATTAGTCTTGTTTTTTATATTAACAAATTGACTGCCTTGATCCTTGATCTTACTGGTACCTGACTACTGAGCTGGCGTTTCGGGTTTGCTTTAAGGCCATATACTGAGCGACTGAGCAAATCAACCTGTATCTCCCCAGTGCTGGGTGTAGGCCTCCTTTTATCGCGCCATTTGCCACGGTCCCGCGCTGCAATCATCCAGGCCCCGTCAATCTTACGAAGTCATCTGACCAACAGCCTGGTCGTTTACCCACTAATCGCCGTCCCTGTCTTATCCACCACTATGACACTGCCTTGGTCCACCTATTATTCTCTGCGAGTCAGATGTCCCGCAAATTGTAATTTGCGGCTCATAATCAGCCTACCAAGTGAGATAAACAACAAATATTTGGTCTTCGGTCAGGATTTTTTTTATCGTTTAGAAAAGCAAACAGCAGCCGGATCACCTGATTGTAAGATACTGCCGTCGCCTGTTTACACCAATGGTGGTGGGTCATATTGCCTGATTTCTTCAGCTACCTAACTCTTCAAACCGGAACACGGCAAGGAAAAGCACTGACGTAATTGCGACAGGAATAAGTGTGGCGGTGGTCACACAAACTGTAAAAGGTCATCTTTTTCGTTGTCTTTAGCGTTCCAACGAGAAGGGAGAGAGAGTAGGATGCAAATATGATAGAAAGATCGAAATGGGAGAGGATAGGAAGCAGGGTCTCGGAATACTAAGGTTGAGCAATAACGTAGTAAAATTTAAAATATACAGAAAGTCGCTGCCGCCCATCCTCTGTATAGTAATACTTGTCTGCGATTAACGTTAAGTGATCTGTATATACATATACTGCATTGCTGATTTCAACTCGAATTTTCAGGTGTTCTGTACGCTGGCTTGATGATAACCAAAGCTGGGCCAATGACTCTGGAATTCAACTGTCGATTTGGAGATCCCGAGACACAGGTTCTGATGTTACTGCTGGAGAGTGACCTGTATCAAGTCATGAAGGTGAGTTTTACCTTTGGCTAAGAGCTGGTTTTATGGACAATTATCGCGCCCCCCTTGCCCACTGTAACTTCTGTATGCAAGAGTCAACAGCAGGAGTCTCATAATGACATTAAGCTATGATCTCAGCATGATAGGTTAAAATTCCATTCATTTCACCTCGATGTCTGGAAATCCTCAACTGGGCTATTTCGTCGACATTTTTTGGCTCGCACATGACACTACGTAAGAAATGGACGGCTGTGTTATTTCCGCACCGACACAACTTAGGGACCTTCAAGAAAAGAACCTATTCATTTCTCAAAGGCTATGGATAAACGAAACGTTTATGGTGTTACGGTTATACATGGTGGCGATCACTTACCATCAGGTGAGCCTCCTGTTCATTTGTCCCTCTTCTACTATAAAGCAATAAAATTATGTTTAAAATATATGTTATACCATTAGTGTCGAACAATTTACCCAAATGTTTTTTACTTTTATTTTTACATTTTATTACATAGCCCATGCTGAAGATTAAGCCAACTGAACTTTAGCCAGATAGTGGTATCTGGCTAGAGGACAGTTGGCTTAATTTTTGCAGTTGTAGGAGGCGACCAGAGGATAAAAAATCACTATCTGCTTACTAGGTGTTAGAGTTCAGCCCAGAATTACCCGGTTTGATACCACCATCTTACTTATTCTTACCGTCAAAACGTCAATGTTTGTCAAAGCCGTAAATGGCAACAACTTCGCCATAAGAGACGCAGTACAATTACCAAGAATTGTGATCAAAAAACCACACAAAAACGCACTCTATGCACGTTTTATTTACACCACGAAAGCTGAGTACAAACTTGATTTTGTATTTTGCTCTACTTTATACTACAAAAGCGGCATACAAACTGGCCTTATTGAATATAGCTGGTGAATTTATGCACGAGATTTAACATCAAAGTTTCAGGGTTGAGAACGCACCATTAACACTTATGGTATCTACAATTTCCGGTTATCAGATCTGTCTTCATGTTAAGATTGAAAAGGGTTGGAATAAGTACATTAAAAATTTATAATAGGGGCGTCGATCCTGCTTATACATTAGTTTTGTAAATTTATAACTTATTTTTTAGGCTTGCGTGAACGGTACTTTAAAAGAGACGCAAGTGAAATGGAACACCACTATGTCGGCCGTAGGAGTCGTCATCGCTTCTAAGGGCTACCCAGAGACATCGACCAAGGGTTGTGTCATTAGTGGTATGTACGTTGAACAGTATCTCATATTAGTGTTTGCTTATGATATATTGGTTACACCTAGTGATCGGCGTTTCCCGTTAGTGTAGCCCTGGCATAACTTTGGGGGGTGTGCAGGGCTGTCGCAGGTGGCGGCTCGCGGGCTGGCCGTGTTCCACAGCGGCGTGTGTCGCGGCGCCAACGGGTCGCTGGTGACGGGCGGCGGCCGCGTGCTGCTGCTGGGGGCGCGCGCGCGCTCGCTGCGCCGCGCCGCCGCCGACGCCACGGACGCCGCCGCCGCCGTCGACTTCCCGGGCAAGCACTACCGCAAGGACATCGCCCGCCGCGCCTTCAACAAGTGAGTCCTCCCCACACACACACGTGCTCACACCGGGGCCGCACTACCGCCGATTCTTCAACAAGTGAGTTGACCTCCCCCCCACGACACACAAATACAATGGACGATCCGCGTCTCCAGGGCCTCTTTAATATTTTCTAACTTCCATAACTTATTAACCGGCATGAACAATGAAGAAGGCTCTCGACCCGTAATATATAATTGTGATACACCCGTAATGTAATATATATATATACCGCTCATTACTTTTTATAGATTAGACCATAATAGATTCAATAGTGATAGAGAGACAAAGGATCCAAAGTATCCAAAATTGGTCCCACAAAAAGTCAAATGAACAAAAATTCTTTTGCGCGATCTCGAATTAAACGTATCTATTAGATTACATTGAAGATATTCTTCTATGGAAGTCGGATTTTGTTTTTAGTGTATAATTTACCTTTTTTAGTACATTACGAAAATATGCCAATGTTCATGTCATTACAAGGTCCTCAGGACTCCATGGCCCCTTGGGAATCGCCTACACTAACTTATATATAATCCAGCACTGACCCAAATACACACACCAAAACCTCTCCCATCTTTTTCACTCATATTACGTACAAGTAATGCACGTTCGGATATTATTGATTGAATTTAATACTCAATACAATGTATGGCGTTATGCGTTATATCCTTCTTTAACTCATCTATTAAAACATATTAATTGATCGTGATCACACTTTTGTTTGCTTTTATTGATTAATTTGTTTTGAATGATTGATTGAAAATGATTTATTTTGAGAGATTTTTGCACATTAATGATTGTAATAATAATAATATAATAATAATACATGATTATGGCTTAACTTATATTTCTTTTGAAATAATTTCGGTAAGAGCGTAAATAATATGATTATTTGGTAAACCCAATTACTTCTAGATCAAATATTACTCTGGTAATACTAAATGTTAAGTATAAATTAGACTTTGAATTTGATGCACTTTTCTAATGTAGAAAGGCTTTGACATTCAACCTTATTTCCATGAGATTTGCTTTGGCGCATGGGTGCAGCTAGCGTCAGTTTTGTTTTAGGTTGCGACAACTTAATATAATTCCAAACAAATCAAAACAAGAATTATTCTATATTACTGTTTGTAACAAGATATTTTTAGTATAACAGTTTTTAAGACTATTATAGTAAGTGTTATACTAGGTCACAATATTACCTAGCACACTTATTCCTGATGTTCTATCACCTGGTCCTGTTATTTTTTCTTTCCCTTATCCTAGATTAAAAAGCTATCAAATTCTTGTACTATTTTTGTGTTTTGTTTATAGTTTTTATCGGTTTGTTTCAGTTCCTCGTAACACGTGATCTGAAAATCATTTTCTTTCAATATATATTGTTTTTAAAAATGCCCTCTATGTTTGTTCATTAGAATTTTGTATGCTTTAAAACTAATTGCTACATATCATTCCATTATGGCATTTATTAAAATAAATGTTCATGTTTTATTTGTATTTCATTTAAACCCTTCATCCTGCATGTTGCTTGGTCAGATCGAAGCGAACTTGTAGAATGTTTATGAAAAGATTTGTTCGCTGAATCGAAAATTAGCTATGTGTGATTAAAATGATGGTTCATACGTATATATGTACTTAAAACCATTGGCTGAACACAGAGAAGCAAATAGTACTTAACTGTTTTGTCCTCGAATTATATATAGCTACTAGTTGACGTCCGCGAATTCGTCCGCGTGTACTTTGATTTTAATGAGAAAATTCCATATAAACTTAACTCCTCTATTTCACCACTTATTTCTATTTTCTAAAAATTCTTAGTGCTCACCTACACCATGAAAGGAACCCCTGTACCAAATTTCGAGTTTCTAGGTACTTAATTTCGCCTGTGCGTTGATATATAAGTAAGTCAGGTTTGCCTGTCATATCAAAATGGCGTTCAATAGAACACAGTATAGAATGCATAAGTTTTATGTTTATCAATTTTATTCTTTAAACGCTTTTTTAGGTAACATCTTGACGTCTAGTTCCTTGTAACCTTCCTAATAAAATGGTCTGTTAAATATAAAAATAATAATTAATAACTATTGGATTTTCCTTAGTAGCATTATATTTAAATCAGAATTGAAATATTTGTTGAGCCACGTTTCTGTGGTTCAATGATTTACCTTTATTGTAATATACATACATTCAAATACATGTCAAAACGAATCATTTACGTTCAAAATCAATGGTCTTACTAGTAGACACTGCAGACTTCCATTATGCTCCATCAAATTCTGATAGAAGTCCAAACACGAAAAGTTTAGTAGTACGTTTTTTGGTGCTATCAGTGCAAGTGCAAAACCAAGTGCCATATATCTTGGACTCAACAAAGAGAATCATTTAACACCAAACTCGAAGGTTTGACAAGTAGTTACTTAAGTTTTCCTGTCTACTTCCTGACTCCATCTTCATCTTGAACGTCAAGTATTGAACATAAAACGAACCCTATTTAGTCAAACTCATGGGCCTTGATAGTAGCTATTGAAGAGTTTTATTATCCACCTCCGA
The DNA here is from genome assembly GCA_018237805.1 of Mesosemia grandis. Classification (NCBI taxonomy): domain Eukaryota; kingdom Metazoa; phylum Arthropoda; class Insecta; order Lepidoptera; family Riodinidae; genus Mesosemia; species Mesosemia grandis. The sequence goes on from DVZW01000329.1 coordinate 7,985, forward strand.
GTTTCATAATCAGACCTTCGACATCAAATGCAAATATAATGGACTTGTAAAAACCAAATATGTGGGCTAGGAAACACGATGAGCTAGTTCTAGTAGTCTTTGAAGAGTTCTATGATCTGCCTATCTGGGTCTATCATCAGATCCTTGATTATATATCATCTCCAGATTATTAAAAGCTACTGAAAAGTTTCACTGTCTACCTCAAGACACCGTCAAAAACAATAAGAGTTATCTCAATGAGCTAATTAGCTACTAATTAGTAGTAGATTAAATATTGATAACGTTTTGTTTCGTTAAAGAAATGAAGTGTTTTTAAAACTAAATGTGACTGAGTGTATCGTTGTCGGTTCAGAGTGAACGGACTGTCTTACCTGGAGAGCGGAGTAGACATCGACGCGGCCGCGTACCTGGTGCGGCACATCGAACCTCTGGCCACTGGGACGCACCGCGCCGGCGTACTGGGCCGCTTGGGGTGCTACAGCGGTCTGTTCCAGCTCTCTGCCATGGACTCGCAGTTCAAAGACCCCGTACTGGTGCAAGGAACTGACGGAGTCGGGACTAAACTCAAGGTAAAACATCCGCTCTCTAACCTTTTCATGTAGGTATATCTGTCCTTTTTTGCAAATTTCTAACTCCGTCCGGAAGCAAAATGTAGTGTCTCATAGGACAGCAAAAAAGCAGACGGATCTCCTGATGGTGAATGATAATCATCGCCTACGCCAAAGTTGTTAATGATGCCAGCCTTGAATCCGGGACTATAAGGCTCTTATCTAAGTGTACCGGATTTACTCTCCAAACTGGAACACGACAATGGCAACCTCTGACTCATTGCGGCAGGAATAAGTAAGGCGTTAGTATCAATCCGCGCGAGTCAGCGCAGAACTCTATAACCTAGTAGTCACGATGATAGTGACTTATAGAACCTTGGCTTTACGAGCGGCCTGGCAGGAAGGCAACTCAACCAACATGGGGAAAATATAATGTATTTTGTCGTTTAACAGATAGCGGAGAGGATGTCGAAGTATGACACGATCGGGCAAGACTTAGTAGCGATGTGCGTAAACGACATCCTGTGCGCAGGCGCGGAACCATTCGCATTCCTGGACTATATCGCGTGCGGCCGCTTGCAGCTGCGCGTGGCCGCAGCTGTAGTGAAGGGCATCGCCGACGCCTGTCTGCTCTCGGGTTGCGCCCTGCTTGGTAACTCTACCATCAATACTATCCGTGTAACTGATAGAGCACAAATTATTATTATAGAGAGCAAAAAATAAATGTTTTTTTTATGTGTTTAGTATATAAGTTTGTGTTTGGTTGGTAAAATACGGTAACCACAGAAACTACTGGTCTGAATTCAAAAAAATCTTTTATATTTCCATTTATCGAGGAAGGGTATATGCTATAAAAATTTTACAATGTTCCAGTACTAAGTCAAAATGGGCCACTAGTAATATATAAACAGTCTTACCTTGTCTAACTCTGTATTCTGCAGTAAGCAAGTGTTTAATTACTGTATTTCTTTTATAAGCGCCTCTGTTTATTGGATAATAAATAATGCATGTATGATCAAGCTTGTCTATATTTCATCATTTTTCTGTTTAGGCGGCGAGACAGCAGAGATGCCCTCAATGTACGACGAGGGGCAGTACGATGTGGCCGGATTCGCGGTAGGGGTAGTGGACAATCACAAGCAACTGCCGCGCGTGAAGAAGATCCGAGCAGGCGACATCGTCTTAGCGCTCCCGTCCACTGGCGTTCACAGCAATGGCTTTAGTTTGGTGCAGAAAATAATGGCTGAATCTGGACTTAAGTGAGTGTTATATATTATTTTAGATAATCTTTTTTATAGTAAACCAGCTCAACCCGTCAGACATTGTACTACGTAGCGCTTGCTATGTCCGCGCAAAAAAGGTTTTTATACAATCTGGCCGGGGATTTTCTTGACAAATTAGTAAAGTTTGCATCAAAATCCGTTAACACGTCATGTGCGGTCAAATATTGATGTTATACATTTTTAGGTGCGTATTGAGTAAAAATTCAGATGTTAAGAAAATAACATTAAAAATCAATTGGTCAACCATGGAACTAAAAAAAATAGTATTAAATATAAAATAATAATAAATATTAATAATAATATAAAATAATAATGAATTAGTATCAATTATTCAATATTTTATTTAAATATACCTTATATTTAAATAAAATATATCTTATAACGCGCGAACATGATAACACACATTTTTTTAATTTTCTTTTCAGTTACAACGACAAAGCTCCATTCAGTACAGATAACAAAAGTTATGGTGAAGAGTTTCTAGAGCCGACTGGAATTTACGTTAAGGCTTTGTTACCAGCAATTAAGAAAGACCTAATAAAGGGTTTAGCTCACATCACTGGCGGGGGTCTCCTTGAGAATATACCGAGAATCCTGCCACCAGGCGTGCAAGTGAAATTAGATGCTACGAAGTTTAGGATTAAGCCCATATTTGGATGGCTACAAGCTAAAGGTATGATTCAATGGTGTATTAGTGCGTTTTGGATTTATTTATGTATCATTGGCATTTTTCTTTCCATTCCTTAGTAAATCGCTCAAATATGTTACAACTTAGTGTACGCGCGTCGAACCATTTTTATTTCATCATATAAGGTACGTTACTACTGACGAAATATATACAATGCGAGAGTTGACGGCAGTCGGCACCACAGGATATTACGACTGACTTATCTCGACCAAATTGGTCGCGCATTAGAAGGCAGCAGATACAAGAGTCACTGACTCCTAAACCGGCGAAAGTGCGTGAAAAGAGTTATGAATTCCTCAACGAAACGGGTATATCTGAGTTGTTGTTTGGCATTTTCTCTGCTAACCCCACAAGGGACCTGACGTCACGATATAATAATACAATTTTTTATTCTATTTCTTTTTACATATTATTTAGCGAGATTTTACCACCACGTAGCACAATGATGTAATATCGTTGGCTACACTTTGGTGCACATGTTGTAGACTATCCCCTTCCGATTGGCATTCGTAATTGTGTGTGCGTGCGTGGTTAGTGCGTGTACGCTTGCGTGCG